>BRYA01000093.1:5920-56505 GCA_030267965.1 Triparma columacea | reverse complement strand
AGCAACCTTGTTGTCCGTTCCAGCAGGGCATACGGCGCACTCATTCTTCCCCCCAATGCTGTACTTTCCGATCTCGCACTCCTTGCAGCTGTGAGAAGCGAGGTCGGCGAAGAAGCCCGGGCCACAGTATGTGCAGGTGTCACTTCCAGCCTTGGAGACGAAGCCCTCTGTGTGCTCGCAAGTAGTGCACGATGTATTGCCAGGGTTGCTGAATTTTCCGTCTTCGCAGGAATCGCAGCGGGCGCCGGCGTCGTCGACAACGAGCTTCTCTCCACCAGCGCACTTGTCGCAGCCAAAGGAACCTTCAACAAGATTGTAGGTTCCAGTGTCACAAGTCTTGCAGGTCTGCGGTGAGTGGAGGGGGGGTGGTGAGCTCTAAGCTATGAACACGTGTGTCTAGCAGTCCTTACTCTCCCTTCATTCTCACCTCGCTTTTCGGCTCATTTGCGTATTCACCGATGGGACACTTCGCACAAGCCGAAGACATGGTAGAAGAGGCGAACCATCCTGGGGGGCAGTCAGTGCAATCAGTAGCCATGGAGGGGGAGTAGGTTCCCTTAGTGCAGCTTTCGCACTCTGAAAGACCTGGGGAAGGACCATGTTTTCCAGGGTCGCAGTTCACGCAGTCATATTGGGAGAAGGAACCGGGAGTGGGGAGGTACTTGCCTTCAGAGCAGTCAGTGCAGGTGACTGTGGAGTTGGACTCGGCGTAAGTTCCGGTAGGGCAGTTTGTGCAAGTGTCGGATCGGGCGGTGCTGTAGGTGCCTGCATATGATTGAGTTAGAATGTGGTCAAAGGAAGGGAATGGAGAGAAGCGGGGAGCTTACCTTGGGGGCAATCAGAACAAGTGCCAGAACCAGCAGATGAAAACTTTCCTGCAACACACTCTTGGCAGCCAGAGATTGATGTGCCTAAGGTTGGGTTTGAGAAGCCAGCGTCGCAGCTGTAGAAGACACAGTTGAAAGAGTATAAGGAGCCAATGATAGCACCAGCAAAGTCCAAAGCGGATCCTGTGCAAGGAGGCAGGAATAGGAATTGGTGCAGCGGTAACGTGAAGTGAGTTGTGGGGTTAGGAATGGTTCTACAGACTACACAATCCTCATTTCTTACGCAATCCTCATTCTCGTCTTACCTTGGATTGGAGTGTTGGAGGAGTAGGGAGAAGGGCACGTATTATGGATGATGAAGGTTGGTGAACCAAGTGGGTTTCTGTAAATATCCTCACCATTTCCTGAGACTGCTGTGTTTCCATGAAAGGATGTTCCGTATGCATTCACAACAGTTTCAATATCAGCAACATAAATTGCTCCACCTCCATAATGACCATCTGTAGCTCTATTGTCGGAGAAGACGCAGAGCTCCAAGCCCACTAAAGCACCACTCCCAATGCGAACCCCTCCACCTTGACTAGCATACCCCTTGTCGAAGGTGAGAGCTCGGAGAATAAGTGTACCAGTTCCATACACAGTCATCCCTCCTCTTGCATTCTCTCCATCCAACACACAGCTTGCGTTGTCCTCCACACACTTGACCTCTCCATTCAATTGTTCTGTCCTCAGCATGGTCCAAATACTTGCACAAGTCCCCTCTGAGCATTTATACGGCCCAACAGCTAGAATCGCTGTGTCACCATTCGGCATGATGGAGTTGGCAGTGTTGGTACTGTACGGATAATTACTGACCGTGTTGAACAGCCCGGTCATATTGACCACATTATGTGATGTGAGCCGACAATTGATACCGTAAAACCCAGTGTTGCAAGAAGAGCAGGTGCAAGAGCCAGTAGTCCCACCAATGTCCCCTCCATTGATGCAGTAGAAGTTACCGTCAGATCCATCATCAGTAGAGTTTGATGTGGCTAGACAAGGATCAGGAGCGCAATCATCAGGAGGTGATCCACTATAGCCTGTTGCACAGGTAGCACAGTTTGGACCACCGAAGCCAGTGTTGCAGGAAGTGCAAGTGCAAGATGAGCCGTATCCTCCAACAACTCCTCCATTGATGCAGTAGAAGTTTCCATCAGACCCATCATCAGAGGTTGTGCTGCTGGCAGCACAGGGGTCAGCAACATCAACACAAATCTCAAACCCTGCTCTTGGTTCCCAAACCTCCATTGTAAACCATGTGATTTCTTCTCCAGCAGAAACAGAGATACCTTGAGGTCCAGTCGAACCATCATATTGACTTCCCCCCACAGTAAGCTTATCCCAGCCAGTCTCAAATGTCTTGACATTCAACACCCCACCGTCGCCCATAGTGAACGTGCAGCTCTCAAAGAATCCATAGTTCAACGAGCTGAAGCAGTTCCCATCCACCGCGCACTGTCCAGTGCTGCTCCCGCTAAGAGTAACTGCCAACTTTCTCCCCTCCTCCCCTCTACTGGCGGGAAGCAGCATGTTTGCTTTAAAGGGTCGCTCCTCCCCTTGGTTCGTCTTCTCCCCCTTGAGGATCCTCATTGCCGTCCTGCGAGCGCTGCCTTCCCCGAAGGTTTGGGCGACGGCGCCTTGCATCATGATGGCGTTCAGCATGACGGCGTTGAAGGCAAAAACGAAGTTGTCGCTCAGCCTGATCCTCCGCAAGAACTTCTTGCTGCAAAAGAGGTTGACGGTGTAGAAGGTGGTGACGGCCATAATGTTGGTAGATGCTGTGATGAAGTAAAAGACATCCAGCAGGAAGGTGGACGCTGCAGGTGCGGCGGCGATATAGAGAGGGGAGGGGAGGACATTCTCCTGCGAAGTGGGGTCCTCAACTCGGAGACTTGCGTAGTCTGGGTTGATCAGGAGCGACATCGTGGTGACTACGAAGGGGCGTTAGAATGTAGCTTGCTGGGCCATATAGAAGACCGTCATCGACACCCTCCCCCTCCACCCCCACCACCCTCTCTCTCACCATCTTCGACTTGGACAAGCAGTGAACCTGTAGAGCCGGCGCTCAGGACGACGATGAGGAAGAGGGATACCAACCCGATTATCCACGTCCTCCCCCACCCCCCGACCTTCTCACTTGAGGAGGCTGGCCTTTGGGGATCAAACTCTGCCTCGACCTCGGGCATGATGCTGGGGTTCATGCCAGGGAGGTTCTCGTCGATAATCGGGGGTTGGTGATCGTAGGCATGGCCGGAGAGTCCGCCTTTGAGCAACTTTGAGCCATCGAAATTGCAGCCATGGTCATGTTTTGGAGAATCGCTTGCCCGCTGGGTGTTCTGGGTGTTTGCAGAGGCTTCTGGGATGAGAAATGGGAAGCCGGAAATTGGAGTCCAAGAGCTGTTCCAGCGGAAATGAGATTCGCTCCACTTTAAATTCAACAGCCTAGTGCACTTCATTGCGCCGTGTCGGATTTCAAGTAAAGCACTCGAATTCGATAATTTAGGCAACAGTCCATGGGGTTGGTCGGACTGGTCAAAGATATCTGAGTTACCTTGGGATCCGCTATTGGACAAGACTAGGCGGCGCATGAACTTCATCTGATATATATATATATAGCCTGCGTTTGAAATCGAGGAATTATTGCAATGTACTGGAGGGAGTTAGCCTGGAGTGCGTCGGGAAGTTACAGCAGCTGCCACCATGGTGTGGATTTTACAACTTCACAACCCCAGTAATCATCTGAAAGTGGCGCAATCGGAGGTTCCCCACATGACCTCTGAGAGGGGCAAGATCGCGCTCTACTACTAGGAACGACTCACCAAGAAGGTCCCTTTATTTGTTGGATCCAATTTCCGACCCTGGGCCATGCGGGCCATTTTTGGTCAGAAATCGGAAAGCTGACAAAAAAAAGCAACAATGCTTCGCTCTCCGGTCTTTGGTCAATTTGCGCGCAGAGGGTACAAGATATTGACGAAGCCTCCTCCTGTTCCCATAACTACAGCGCTAACACGTGTCTGTACAGAAGCTCCATTTGCCAAATTCGATGGTGAGTCTCTTCCTTTTCTCAAATTTACCTCCCACGAACTACACCGAAGATCTTTGTCGCGTGTATTGCGTCGTGCTTCTCAATAGAAATCAATAAAGTTCCGTCGTTATCACCTATACACTCCCGTGACCCTCCCCACCCCCTTCGTCCCCCTCTTCCTTTTCCCCCGTCCCATTATCTCACCTCTCCCCAATCATCCCGTCCTCACTTCTCCCATGAAACCCCTCTGTCGTCCCTCAGAGACAATCGTCCTCCAGCTCCAGCTGACCTTAGACCCCCGAAAGCCGGGTCAGAACATGAAGCATTCAGTAGTTCTCCCAAATGGTTCCGGCAAGACAACAAAAGTCCTCGTCCTAACCTCCGACGAGTCCCAGCGTTCCGCCGCCGTCTCACTCGGTGCCATAGCCCCCTACGATACCCTCGAGGATGCCGTCCGCGTCGTAACAGAGGAGTCTGACCTCTCGATATTCTCCGGTGTTGACAAGATCATTTGCCAGCCTGCAGACATGAGGTTCCTTGGTGGGCTTGGGAGGATACTTGGACCGAGGGGACTTATGCCTAACCCTAAGCTCGGGACGGTGACGAACGATATAGTTAAGGCTGTCTCTAATAGTATGAAGGGGGAGGTGGTGGTTAAGACTGCCAAGGACGGGGGGGTGGATATTGTCGTCGGGAAGGTTTCCATGGGTTACAGGTAAGAAGGGGTGTGGGGAGGGGGGGGGGGTTCGAGAGTGTGGGGGGGGGGGGGGCTGTCAACCGGTAGAGCCAAGCCCCCCCCACCGTGGCGCACCCATTCGCAGCGGTGCTAACAACTCTCCACCCCCCCCACCCCTCAAAAACTTCCCGCAGCAAACTTAAGAAGAACACACAGGCCGTCCTGCAGTCTATATCCGCCTCCAAGCCTTCCGAGGGTAAGGGTGTAAAGAGCGGGCTTGGGTTCTGGAAGAAGGCTTACATATCAAGGACGATGGGGGGGTATGGGAGGGAGGTTGAGGTGGCGACTGTTGACCCTGCTAATGCGAGGTACTTTAGGGGGGGGGAGGAGGGTGTCGACAAGGGGGGTGAGGAGGCCGCGTAGGGGAGAAATGAAATAGAGAACTTTGTTTCAAAAATTTGAGCTCATCCGGGATTATCTTCATCGTTGTTGTATTTCTCCAATTCACGCTGTATACCGTCGACGTGGTTGCCTCCAACAACGCACATAACGTTAACCGTCTCTCCTTCCCTCCCTTCACCTAGTTCTTCAACCTCCCTAACAACTGCACGTGCTATATTGGCGTCACGGGGGAAGATTAAAACGTTGAAATACAAGCTTACTATAGGTAGCAGAACAAGGGGGAAGGATATGAGGGTTGAGATGAAGTCGTTAGAGAAGGAAATTGAGAGGAGGGTTGACATTAAAATTAGGAGGGAGACGGTAGGGAGGGGATCGATTGTTAAGGCGTATGTGAGGGAACTGGATAGAGAGGTTATTGATGTTTGGAGGGGTTTACGGTTTATGAAACAGGACTTTAGGTAATAGGGGGAGAAGAGGGTCTGAAGAGAGTGAAGGGGAGGGGAGGGGAGGGAGGAAGTAAGTGGGCATCATGATGTCGGTTTTTTAATTCCTCGTAATGGTTATTTGACGCGTATTGAATTTGCTGGTGTTATATACCTGTCCGTAGGAACGAACACGACGACCAAAAACCTCTTCAAAATCTCACTTCGTCCACGACCCTGCCTCACCTTAACAGGTAGGTCCGCAAGTACAAAGCGTGGTCTTGGTTTCGGGTAGGCGTCTATTATCGTCTCATTGTTTTTCTGCGGCGTTGGGTTGAGGGATAGGAAGGCATCGAGTGCAGCAGTGAACTCGTTGGAGATTCTATTTCTACGGATGTTACGCCAACGATCAGGGTCCAACTCAAGGACGCATACGTCCCAGGTGGTGGGGGTTGGTGGGGAGAGGATCAGGTTTCGGACGTCTGGTGGGGAGATGGGAGGGGGGTGGGGGAGAAGGTGTGTGAGATTAGGGTGAAGGGGATAAGTGGAAGGAGTGTAACCCTATCCCCATATCCTTAACCCTATTCGTAGCTCTATTTGTATACATACACCCCCATCTCACCTCTCTTTGCTTGTAATGAGTCATGCCTGCAGCCTAGAATGGTCACTTGTCCACTAACATCTCCTCGCTTTATACAAACAGTCCTCATTGCCTCAATATGCCGATTTAGAAGTGTGAAATAGACAAACGTTGGTATTATAGAGGTAATGAGTTTCATATTGTGAATTTATAGCGTCATCTGACTTCAAAAATAAGCCAAACAGAGTGTCTCCCCCCACCAATTTCCAGCCCAACTCCAAAAAATGTAAGCTGCGTAGTATTAACCACTTCATTACTGTCTCGTCTCTCCTTAGCTTCACTTTATTGCATACAGTGTATAATATATCCAATCAAAGGCCTTATAACCTCATAACTAACCCCTTTCCCTCATCTCCGCTTTCCGAAATCAAAATTATACCTCAAATTTATCTCCCTCTACCCCACTTCCTCATCTCAGAATATAACAAAATGGGAGACATGGACCTAGGTACCCTCAGCCTTGAGCAGCTGAGTCAATTCAAGCAGCAGGAGGAGAACAAATTACAGACCATCACAAGGTACGCTGTTGGAAGAGGGGGGGGTGGGTTGAGAGGGGGGGATGAAGAGTCCGAAGGATGAGAGTCCGGAGGGATGGGAGTCAGGGTGACTAAGATACAACGAGAGAGAAGGGAGGTATATACAGTGGGAGCACCTCAAGTACTCAAAGTGTCGTCTTGGATCAGCTTTTTATGAAGCAACAACACCCACAATCTCAAACCCCTTTCCTTCCCTCCTTCTCCCTCCCTCTCTCCCCCCCCCCAGTAACTACCAGCAGTTAAAGTCGGCTCAAGCCCGTTTCATATCCTCCCGCGATACCCTCTCATCCTACAACCCGAATTTCGAAGGATCATCAATAATGGTCCCCCTAACCCAGTCCCTCTACGTCCCCGGTCTCGCCCGTGATGTAAAGCAAGTAACCGTTGAGCTAGGTACTGGGTTTTACGCGACGAAGACGGTGCCTGAAGCAGTTAAGTTTTTGCAGAGGAAGATTGATCTGGTGGGGAAAAACGCAGATGGGTTGCTACAGGTTGTTAGCATGACTAGGAAGGTGAGAGAAAAAGAGAGAGGGGGGTTGGGGGTGGGGGGGGGGGGAGGTATTTTAAAAAGCGTGAGCTTTTTTGGACGCTACCTCTTACCTACGTTCGTGCCTTGTAAATTATATTTCTTCTAATCTCAACTCCCCCTTCCCCGCAAAACCTCTTCAGAATATCGAAGCTATCATGATGACCATGCAGGGAAAGATGGACGAGATCAGGGAGAAGAGGGGAGCCATGATGGGAAGTGCTAACTAAACATTACAAAGAGGACGGAGGGGGAAGGGAGAACGTAAAAAAGAATAGGGTATAAAGGTCGCTTTTTAAGGGAACTAAGGATTAAGGGGAGGGTGAAATAACGCCCCCCCTCTTTACTTATTATCTTATCTGAACCCAAGAAATGAGCCCAAACAGAAATTAAATGACTGATGCAAAATGAAGTGATGCCACAGACATTTGCTGTCCATTACAAACCCTATACCAATAAGACAAAAGTTCATGTCGATCCTGCCGGCGCAATGTTTAGATTCCAGCTCGCACATTAACACACAAGCGCCTACTATCAAAATAGAAGGATGCAAGGTGGAAGAAGATAGATCGGATGACCTTGGTATCCTGACTGAGTTTCAAGGAGGGAATAAGAGTGAAGCGATAGCAGGCGGTGTCGAAGGATCGGGAAGCGAGGTTTTTATTAAAGAGGAGGATGTGGTACAGCATGAATTGCTTGTATGCCAACCATGTGATGAGGATGAGGATGAGGTTGTTGCTGAAAGGAATACAAACAGCAGGAGCAAGGAAAGAAATGGCGAAGAAGACTATGACGAGGACGATGACTCTTGTGATGGGGATGGTAATGGTGGTGAAAATGATGATGATGAAGATGAGCCTGAGTATGAAAAGAAGTCTCAGTATGGTAGTAGCGCAATATGGTATACATGCCCGCAAGAAGGATGTGAACATAAGGCGAAGAAGAGAGCCCACATCAAGTTACACCTTGCTAATATACATGATATTGGCGTAACTTGGCATACATGCCCGCAAGAGGGTTGTGAATATAAGACGAAGCAGAGATGCAGCATCAAGACCCATCTTGCTTATATTCACGATATTGGCGTAACCTGGCATACATGCCCGCAAGAATGGTGTGAATATAAGGCGAAGGAGAGAGGCAGCATCAAGTTACACCTTGCAGATATTCACGATATTGGCGTAACCTGGTATACATGCCCACAAGAGGGTTGTGAATATAAGGTGAAGCGGAGAAGCAACATCAAGCAGCACCTTGCTAATATACACGACATTGGCGTAACATGGCATACATGCCCACAAGAGGGTTGTGAATATAAGGCGAAGAAGAGATGCACTATCAAGCAACACCTTGCTCATTTTCACGATGTTGGCGTAACGTGGCATTCATGCCCGCAAGAGGGGTGTGAATATAAGACAAAGCAGAGATGCGCAATCAAGAACCACATTGCTAATATTCACAATATTGGCGTAACATGGCATACATGCCCGCAAGAGGGTTGTGAATTCAAGGCGAAGGAGAGAGGCAGCCTCAAGAGACACATTTCTAGGCATCACGTATAAGTTGATTCATCTTAAGCAGAGTTGAAGCATCTAAATATATTTGACCTCTTCTATCAATTATTGCCCAGGGTGGTGCCCAGAGTGGTGCCATGCCCAGACATTTTGTGTCCATTACTAACCCTATGCCAATAAGAAAAGAGTTCATGCCGACAGTGCCGGCGCATTGTCTAGATTTCAGTCAGTCGCACGATAATACACGCGCGCCTAGTATCGCCAAAGTAGAAGGATGCAAGATGGAAGAAGTTGGATCGGAGGACCTTGGTATCCTGACTGAGTTTCAAGGAGGGAATAAGGGTGAAGCGATAGCAGGTGGTGTCGGAGGATCGGGGAGTGAGGTATTTGTTAAAGAAGAGGAGGATGTGGAACGACATGAATTGCTTGTATGCAAACCATGTGATGAGGATGAGGATGTGGAGGTTACTGAAAGGAAGACTAACAGCAGGAGCAAGAAGAGAGAAACGAGAATGGAAAACAATTATGACAATGGCGAAGAAGACTATGGCGAGGACGATGAATCTTGGGATGGTGATGGTGGTGAAAATGATGATGATGATGATGAAGAGCCTGGGTATAAAAAGAAGTCTCAGTATGGTATTAGCACAATATGGCATAGATGCCCGCAAGAAGGGTGTGGATATAAGACGAAGCAGAGAGGCAGTATCAAGCAGCACCTTGCTTATGTTCACGATATTGGCGTAATCTGGCATACATGCCCACAAGAAGGGTGTGAATATAAGGCGAAGCAAAGAAGCGAAATCAAGACCCACCTTGCTCAAATTCACGATATTGGCGTAACATGGCATCCATGCCCGCAAGAAAGGTGTAAATATAAGGCGAAGCAGAGAGGCAGTATCAAGCAGCACCTTGCTTATGTTCACGATATTGGCGTAATCTGGCATACATGCCCACAAGAGGGGTGTGAATATAAGGCGAAGGAGAAAAGTTGCATCAAGCAGCACCTTGCTCGTACTCACGATATTGGCGTAACCTGGCATCCATGTTCACAAGAGGGTTGTGAATATAAGGCGAAGCAGAGAGGCGATCTCAAGAGGCACCTTGCTAATGCTCACGATATTGGCGTAACGTGGCATCCATGCCCGCAAGAAGGGTGTGAATTTAAGACGAAGGAGAGAGGCAAAATCAAGCAGCACCTTGCTAATGCTCACGATATCGGCGTAACCTGGCATACATGCCCGCAAGAAGGGTGTGAATATAAGGTGAAGCAGAGAGGCAGCATCAAGAGGCATCTTGCTCAAATTCATGATATTGGAGTAATATGGCATATATGCCCGCAAGAAGGGTGTGAATTTAAAACTAAGGAGAAAGGCAACCTCAAGAGACACCTTTCTAAGCATCAGGTATAAGTTGATTTATCATTAGCAGAGTTGAAGCATCTTTTATTGTTGCTTAAATATATTTGATTGATCTTACATTGTTCCACAAATAGAGTGTGAAGCATGTTAAACGAATTACTCTAAAGCGACGGTGCTTAAGTTTGTTGAAATAGTTTGCCCAACAATCAAACCCTAACTAAACCCCAAACCCCCTCCCCACCATCTACTTTCCTCATTTCCCCGTACTCCCAAACCCCCCCTCACCCCTGTCTGTATCCCCCCCTTGAATTTCCTCCACAATCTCCCACTCGAATGTCCCCAAATCCCCCTTACATATCTGGAACATTCTCTCCCCCCCCTTACAAACCCAGTCAACCTCCCCGACGTTATCAACTGCAACCTTCAAGTTACCTCTATACCCCGAGTCTATAATCCCCACACTATTGCTCATCCTAATCGGTGTTTTACTAATACTGCTTCTAGGTACAAGCCAGTACCCTGCAAACGCGCCGTCGGATGTAAGCATGGAGGCTTTTACCATTAAATCTATTATAAAGCCACGGGCACCTTTCTCAATTAATACATCTGTAGGGGTGTATACGTCGAGACCACTATTACCACCCGTTGATGCTACCTTTGCTGTATTTCCATCACTATCGTTTGTGGATGTATTGGACATTATTGAGAGGTAATTTGGGAGGACTTTAGGGTGTGGTAAAAGGAGGAGACGTGATGATGATGAACGGAGGGCGGGGAAGGTTGGGAGATACATTAGGATTAAGGTTATTGTAAGGACGGTTGAGAGAGAGGGGAGAGAAGAGAGAGAAGGGAGTGAAGAGAAAGGAGAGAAAGGCGACACGAAATTTGGAGGAGGAAGGGGCATTTAATGGTTGTTTGTAGAGTGTTTTTGTAGAGTGTTTGTAGAGGTATTGTAGTATTGTGGGCTGAAGTAGTATAACGGGCTAAATTGTTGACGTTACTGGTCGTCAATGCAATAAAGTCAAGGGATCAAGCCAGAAAAAAGTGGAGCAAATAAATCTTTGGATCACCTGATTAAAAAATCATGAATACCAACACCAAAACAATTCCATCCCCACATACTCAAACTGATGATGGAGCCGTTGCAGTAGTCTTGCCCGCGTCTTTACTTCCTGCGGTAGTAGAAGTTCTTGGAATTGGTCCCGACCTTGTTTTGCCAATGGTGGTGGTAAAGGCAGAAGCTGTACCCGTTGATGTGCCCGCTCCAGCTGTTGCCGTCGCTGCTGTACCAGCTGTTTCTATAACTGATGCGCCTGTTGCCGAGGTCAAACCACTCGTTTCTGATAAGTCCTCGTATGACATTTTCGAGGGCATCGACTTGTCTGCAGCATTTCAATCGGACGCTGATGCTGAAGCTGACTTTTCCAACGCAGCCTACAACAGCGAAGACATCGCTTATAATGCCGATAAATCGTTGGAGGCTCAGACCATCGAGTCGCTATCCGACCCGAAATACTGGCTGTCTATTTGTCCCTTCCTTCACTGTGGGAGCACCACCAGTACAAAATGTCACCCTCCCTCCTTCGCTGACAACGCCACCCTACGAGCCGACCTCCTCTCCCGTGGTTACTTCTCGATCCACCCCGAGCCCTCCCCAAATTCACTAATCGACCGTCTCGCTCTCGGCGTGGAGACTCTCATCGAACATGGTCACCCACCCTCGTCGATATCCATGTATGACGAAGCCTGGGAGCTCGCTGATTCCCTGACACCTCTCATCTCAGAAGTTACAGGCAACGCACCATTGGGAGACTGGTAAGTCTGTCAATTCGTCCCGCTTAATGTGGCTACATATCCTAAACTAACACCCCTACAGGATAACTTTCTTCGTACACAATGAAGGGGACGACACCCGGGAGAACACAACAGGAAAATCTGGATGGTCGCCTCATCGTGATAGACCGCTTGCTGATCAGCAAGCTGGAGATGGTTTTAGAGCAGACGGTTCGCCAAGGTATACTACCGTGTGGATTGCGCTGACAGATGCAACTCCAGAAACATCGTGCTTGTACTTTCTCCCAGCATGCCACGATCCAGGCTACCACCAAACTGGCGACGCAATCACTAACATATTCTCTGATCCCAACTCCTGGCAATCGATAACAGCCCAACCAATGTCTGCCGGCGGTATCCTCTGTTTCTCCCACCGTATTCTCCACTGGGGTTCACGGGCTGTGAAAAATTATCCACCCCGCATTGCGATTAGTTTAGCATTCTCGGATAGCACTTTCGAAACCCCGTACTTCAATCAAAAATTTCTTCCCTTTCCACCTATTGCCCTAAGAGCTGCCCTGCAAGCAGGCCAGGCTATTAGCTATTGCCAGAATGTTCCTCTGACCAAAGGAATGCTTGGTTTGTATTTCAGGGTTTTCAAACGATATGAAGGTTTTTTCTGTAAAGCCTACAGGGAGAAAGTTGATGGGGCAAACCAGTGGATCCGATTTACGAATGCTTTTAAGAGGTGAAGTTGCTTTAGCTGTTTTGGGGAGGGAAGGAAGTGTTGTATGTAGTGTTAAGATTGGTGAGGAGCAGTGAATTAAAAAAAAACGAGAAACAACTTTTTTCACAACAAAGACAGAAATGTTTTTTTACAACAGATCGTCGAACGCCGACTCGAGAACAACTATTCCGGGTTAAATTGTTGACGTTAATGATATAATTGAGATTGTAAGCCCAGGAAAAGTTTTGAGCAAATCTTCGGACAATTAATTCCGAACCCAACCTTCTAAACTCCCTAGATGCCGGTAAAAATAGTAACAGCGACGCCTCCAAACATGGGTCCGATTTCCGAGATCCAGCACGAGTTCATATCCCACAAGAAGGCTTGCTGTTGCATCCCTCTCTCCTGCTCGAATTCCTGTATGAAGGGTCAGATGAATGAGAGGTACACCAAGTGCGAGGACCTTCGGAACTTGGGTGGGCTTGCGATTGACGAGGATACCGGTAACCCGCTGGTGAGTTTGTGAGACGAAGGAAAGGGTATGGATGTAGTGATGTTGAAGGTGGGTTCCTTCGGATGATCAACATCTAATACCTCCCTCCCATGTCCCTCCTCCCCCCCCCCCCCATCTCTCTTTAGGGTTTCATCCAGCTCTGTCTCCACGGTCAGCCCTGTGAAATGCACACTCCCAAGCCCGGTGAGTGTTACGTAGACACCCTCGCCGTCCTCCCCTCCTCCCGCGGACGCGGCGTCGGGACACTCCTACTATCCTGGGCTGAGGGCGTCGCTTTAGAGAGGAGCTGTGATAGGATGACCCTCGCGGTAGTTAGCGGGAACCCGGCGGAGAGGCTTTACAAGAGGACTGGGTATAAGGTGGTGGATGAGGGGTGCGTGGAGAAGGCGTGCGTGTGCGTGTTTGTTACGGCTTTCTTCGGGAGACCTTATGGAATTTGTGACGCGAACTGGGGGGCGAAAATGATGGTTAAACCACTGCAGCAGGAGGTAACAGCTATTGCAATAGAGAGGACGTGAGAGTGCGCAAGGGCATGAATTCTCAAGACAATATTCTCAAGACAATAAAGACTTTCTAATTTTTGGTAATACCTCAACAACAGTGTTTCTCATTCCCCCCCTCACCCCTTCCTTTCCCTTATAAATCTCCCCTCAAGTTCTTTATCAAAGTCCCCATCCTCATAGCTCAGATCCCACGTCCTCAATCCCCCATCCTTCACCTCCCCCTCCCTAACCACGACCGCCTTATACCAGAGGCTCTGCTTTTGCCATCTTCCCTCCACCAGCTGGCCGACCTTGTAGACGACCGTGTCTGCAGGGTAACCTTTGGACCGTGACCTCTTCCTACCTCCACCTCCGTCCTTGTTCCCCTTAACCCCCAAGTTTCCTTTGTTGTTGTTTTTGTTCATGTCCTTCCCTTTACTTTCACCCTCCGTCACCTTCCCAGCCTTCGCAGCGGCATCGTCGGCCTCCTTTTTAACCGCGGCTGCAGCAGCCGCAGCTTTTTCCCTCATCCTTTTAGTCTGTCCGATCTGCACGACCTTCTCTCTCTCCGGTCTGTAGACGTTATTCGACGCCGCAGCCTTCGCCGCTCCTTTGGCCCTCCCCACCTTTCGCGGTTTTTTCGCAGGTCCAGGTTGTTGTGCCTTGGATTTATCGTCATCCTCAACCTTGATGATGTCCTTCCCTGTTCCCCCCGCCTTTGTCGTCGTCGTCTTCGTTGCCGCCGCCGTCGTCGTCGATGTCGTAGTTTTCGCGTTCCCTCCTCTCCCTCTCTTTTTCTCTTGTTCCTCCCCTTTTTCCCCCTCCCCCTCCTCCTTTTTATTTTTCTTCCCCGCGTCCCTGTTCCCGTACTCCCCCCCCTCCCTCCACCCTTCCATCCCCCCCTCGTTCCAGTACCCTCCCCTCCCCCCCTCCTTCCAGTACCTCTCCACCCCCCTTACCCCCTCCTTCTCGTCCTCCCACCTAACATTAACTTGATAAATATCGTCAATCTCCTCCCTCAATCTCCCCTCAAAGTCCTCCACAAATCCTACCCCCCTGCTCATCCCCCCCGTAACGACGACGTCCGCCAGCACGGCCTGCCTGACGTTTTCCTTGCACCTGGAAACGCTGAGTTTGCAAGCGTCCACTAACCCGATTTCCTCAATGCCCATAATCCGAGGGTCAAAGTATACCTCCCTTATAAGTTTCCTGTACCCCTGTAGGTCTAGCGTGGTCATGGATCCCTGTTCTAGTTCCTTCTGTATCTGTGCCCTTTCTGCAAGGACCCTCCTCTTTTTCGTCTCGTAGCTCTCTGTGCTGCTGGAGCTACCCGTGCTCCTATCATCATCATCATCGTCTTCGTTGTCGTCATTATCATGACCGTCGTTTTCATTATCTCCATTCCCATCCCCTTCCTTCCCTCCCTCATTTCCCTCCTCATAATTCCGTTCCCCCTCCCCCTTCCCCTCCTCCTCCCCCCCCCTTACCTCCTCCTCCCTAATCTCCCTCCTAACCTTCTCTCTAACCTCTTCCAAGCTTTCAACCTTCCCTCTCTTAACATAATCCGGCAACACCACAACCCCATCCTCCCCCTCCCCCATCCCCATAACTCTTTCAACAACCCCCTCAGCTGTGAAAACGTCCATACCTTTCACCCAATTATAACCGCATATCTCCTTCACCCAATTAACAACACACTTACCACCCACACTAACACGAACCACACTCTGAGGTATAACCTTATCCCCCACAACCGCCGTAATCCTTGTATTAGAGTACCCAAGGTCGATTGTTAGACGGAGTTTTTTTCGGCCGAGGTAACCTATACCCGTAGATTTAGGTACGAAGTGTATGGGGGTGGAGAGAGGGAGGATATCAGATAGGTTTAAGGACGTTGCTAACCAGTCGAAATCGTTTACCATAAGAACTAAGGCGTCATGGTGTGTTGGACTTCGTTTAGGACTTCGTGTCTGTGTGTTGTTGTTGTTATCGTTGTTGTTACTGTTCTCTTGTTCCCATACGTATTTAATCAATTTCCTAGCAACCCCGTAATTACTAACCACCCCTCTCTCCCCCATTCTCTCCACGACTAATTGACCTTTATCTACGACCCTATTATGTTCATCACTTATTAACGTTACTAACTGACGGAACGGACGGGTTATTAAGGATGCGTGGGAGGAGGTGGGGGTGGTTAGTGTGTGGAATCCGAGGTTTAGGAATAGAGGATTGGAGGGAGAGGAGGGGGGGGGGGAGAAGGAGGACATGAAGAGGTGTGGTGAGTTGGGGGGGGTGAATGGAAGGGTATGGAATGGAGGGGGCTGTGTTGTGTGTGTGTATGTGTGTGTGTATGTGTGTAAGTGGTGAGTAAGTGATGAGTATGTGAGTTGTAATCTGAGTTGTAATGTGATCTCTTCTAATCTCTCCTTACTCTCTCCCACCATCCTCCACCAGCCCTCAATCTCCCTCAATCTTTCCCAATCTGCCCATCATATCATCATCGTATCATCAATATAGCATAATAGTATCATAATATCATCATAATATCATCATAATATCATCATAATATCGTTAAAAGCATTCATAAAAATGTTTGAAAAGTTGTTTAAAGTTATATCATCATCCACACAATTAAGTGTGTGAGACAGGGATAACTATATATTATAATCATTATGCTTTTGTATAACTGTGTATAGCTATAGTGTATGTATAGCTAGATATATACACACACACATCCCCACCCCGAATCCACGCATGTCCAAGACCTCCATTTTATCAACAATTACGACAACTTATTACATTTTAACAATACACACTCACTAATAAGCACATAAACAACCATCTCATACATCGCAATTACTAATATTACCGTAAACTGACCTTTTCAACCCACTGATTTTTGCCTCAATTAATTTTCACCTCAATTTTCTGATTGTGTCCAGAACCTGTCCCGAAATTGTAACCAGGTTAGTCCCGGACCTTGGAACCGGGTTCCAAATGAGTTTACCAGTTGTAATTTGTCCCATCGTCGATTTTTATCTCCTATTCACGTCAAGTTCAAGTTATTCCCCTCTTCGATCACGGTCGACTGACTGAGTATCATTGAATTTGGATTATTCATCTCATAGACAATATAATACTACTACACTAACCCTGCTTATCCCGTCAATAATGTAGGAAGTCGTAGAGAATCAGTTTGAAATAGTTTAGGCTTTCAACTGTTACTGAAAAGACGGGTGAAAAGATCCTCTCAACCCCGGGACTCTCCCCTTCTGACGGATGTTGGTTCTACGTTCTGTCACCTTCCCCCAAATACCCCAATCAGCAGTATACTATGGCACAGACTACTACGATGGCACAGACTTGACAGGGAGCTTCGAAGATTACAGTGAAATCACAGAAGTGACTTTTGCACAAGGAGTGACGACAATTTTCGACAACGCATTCGACGGATGCTCCTCCCTCACAGCCATCACAATCCCAGAAGGAGTGACAACGATTGGCGATGAAGCCTTCGCAGAATGTTCCTCCCTCACGGCAATCACCATCCCGGACGGAGTGTCGACAATTGGCAAGTGCGCCTTCGCGGGATGCGAATTTCTCACAGCCATCACCATCCCGGACGGACTGACGACAATTGGCGACGGCGCCTTCCAAGGATGCTCCTCCCTCACGGCCATCACCATCCCGGAAGGAGTGACAACGATTGGTGCATATGCCTTCTACGGATGCTCTTCCCTCACGGCCATCACCATCCCGGACGGAGTGACGACAATTGACAAATACGCCTTCGACGGATGCTCCTCTCTCACGGCCATCACCATCCCAGATGGAGTGACGACAATTGGCGAATGCGCCTTCAGGGATTGCTCCGTCCTGACGAAACTCACTCTATCTCCTGCCATTTCTATCCGTGAAGACTGCTTCTTGAACTGCACCGCCCTCATCACTGCCGCTGCAGATCAAAACATGTCCACTGTCGAGGAACTTCTCCATTACAGGTGGCACCGCATACGCGAACGCGTCAAGCTGTCGAACCCCTCGAGCACACAGTCTTTAGGTTCAAGCACAGCTGGATCCGTGCGCATCGAGAAGGAGCTGGCCGAGATACGCACCGAGCAGGCCACGATAAAATCAAACCTCGAAACAGTCATCACCGAGCAGGCCGTGATTAAATCCTCCCTAACCTCCATCCAGGACTCCCTCTTCCGCCTCGAGAAGGCCTTCTCCAACCTCCCCCCTTCCACCGACTCCACCGGCAACAACAAGCGCTCCAACCTGGCCATCCAAGACCCCTCCAACACCCTCAAAAAGGTCAAGAGGGAGATGTTTGTCAAGAAGGAGAGGTAACCCATGTGCTTGGCCGCGAAAAACGGGGCGTCCTGTTTTCACCCTACGGCCACCTGGTCTGCTGCGGGGAGTTGCTCGGAAAGGGTAGACGAATGCACCGATGTGCAGGAAGGTGATCAGGAATCGCAAGACGGTGTTCATGTAATAAATGAAAGGGAATTTATTATCATGAAATTGGGGAGCCCCTTTGGAGTTTACGTTGCACACGAATTTGCCTTGAGAGTTGACGCGAACGCGCATAAATGAGTAAATAATAGGAATAGGTTTTTGCCAAACCCAGCCTTGGTCCCTTTTTTTTTTTTTTGGTGGAGGGAGTTAGAGGAGCAATAAATAAATCTATCAAAAGAAAGGTAAGGCTGACAACAATGACAATGACGACCCTTGTTAAGGCTTTATCCAGTTGTATTTTGTCTTATCGTTGATTTTAGTTTCCTATTCACCTCAAGAAACCAAGTTATTTCCTCTTCAATCGAGGTCGAGTATTCGTGGGTTTTTCCCCTGTCTTATTACCGTCTTATAGACGAGATAATACTACTTTCGGCCATATTTCCGATATTATTAGTGTCATATTGTGGTTGCTATCGAGAAGTGAACCGCTATTGACTCCGCAATGACGCATTCTTGAGGGTCTCACCATCCCTCTCCCTTGTTCTTCGTCAATCACACCACACTAACCCTGCTATCCCGTCAATAATGTAGGAAATCGTAGAGAATAGTTTAAATAGTTTAGGCTCTCAACTGTTAACGAAAAGACGGGTGAAAAGATCCTCTCGATCCCAGGACTCTCCCCTTCCCCAAATGACCAAAACAGCTGTATACTATGGCATAGGGAGCTTCAGATACAATAGTGAACTCACAGAAGTGACTTTTGCACAAGAAGTGACGACAATTGGCGAGGACGCCTTCAGGGGATGCTCCTCCCTCGCAGCCATCACCATCCCAATTGGAGTGACGACAATTGGCGTTCGCGCTTTCAGGGGATGCTCCTCCCTCACGGCCATCACCATCCCAGATGGAGTGACATCGATTGGCTATTCCGCATTCTCGGGATGCTCCTCCCTCACAGCCATCACCATCCCGGACGGAGTGACAACAATTTGCGTTAATGCCTTCTACGGATGCTCCTCCCTCACGTCCATCACCATCCCAGACTCAGTGACAACAATTGGTGATTACGCCTTCTCTGAATGCTCCTCCCTCACGGCCATCAGCATCCCGGATGGAGTGACAATAATTGGCGAGGCCGCCTTCCAAGAATGCTCCTCCCTCACGGCCATCACCATCCCGGACGGAGTGACAACGATTGGCGATAACGCCTTCTGGGGATGCTCCTCCCTCACGGCCATCACCATCCCAGACGGAGTAACGATAATTGGCGAATACACCTTCACTGGATGCTCCTCCCTCTCAGCCATCACAATCCCGGACGGAGTGACGATTATTGGCGAATGCGCCTTTTCTGGATGCTCCTCCCTCACGGCCATCACAATCTCGGACGGAGTGACGACAATTGGCGATGGCGCCTTCTACGAATGCTCCTCCCTCACGGCCATCACAATTCCGGACAGAGTGATGACGATTGGCGAAGACGCCTTCTGCGGATGCTCCTCCCTCGCAGCCATCACAATCCCGGACGGAGTGACGACGATTGGCGTTAATGCCTTCTACGGATGCTCATCCCTCGCAGCCATCACAATCCCGGACACAGTGACGACGATTGGCGATGGCGCCTTCTACGAATGCTCCTCCCTCGCAGCCATCACAATCCCAGACGGAGTGACGACAATTGGCGAAGACGCCTTCAATAGATGCTCCTCCCTCGCAGCTATCATAATTTTGGACGGAGTGACGTCGATTGGCAATCACGCCTTCTGCGCATGCTCCTCCCTCGCGGCCATCACAATCCCGGACTCAGTGACGACAATTGGTGAACGCGCCTTCATAAGTTGCTCATCCCTTGCAACCATCAACATCCCTGACGGAGTGACGACAATTGGTGAACGCGCCTTCTTCAAATGCTCCTCCCTCACAGCTATCACCATCCCGGACGGAGTAACGATGATTGGTGAAGACACCTTCTACAGATGCTCCTCCCTCATGGCCATCACAATCCCGGACGGAGTGATAACGATTGGCAAAGGTGCCTTCTTCGAATGCTCCTCCCTGACGTCCATCACCATCCCAGACTCAGTGACAACAATTGGTGATTACGCCTTCAATGAATGCTCCTCCCTCACAGCCATCACCATCCCGGACGGAGTGACGATGATTAGTAAGGGTGCCTTCCAAGCCTGCTCCTCCCTCACGGCCATCACCATCCCGGACGGAGTGACGATGATTAGTAAGGGTGCCTTCCAAGCCTGTTCCTCCCTCACGGCCATCACCATCCCGGACGGAGTTACTACGATTGGCGAAGACGCCTTCGCCGGATGCTCCTCCCTCACGGCTATTACCATCCCAGATGGAGTGAAGACAATTAGTGACCGCACCTTCTACGGATGCTCCTCCCTCACGGCCATCACCATCCCGGTAGGAGTGACAACGATTGGCTACTTCGCCTTCTGCGAATGCTCCTCCCTCGCAGCCATCAACATCCCAAACTCTGTGACAACGATTGGCGATGCCGCCTTCAAGAGCTGCTCCTCCCTCGCAGCCATTACAATCCCGGACTCAGTGACGACAACTGGCCGTGCCACCTTCCTTGGATGCTCCTCCCTCGCAGCCATCACAATCTCGGATGGAGTGACGACGATTGGCAACTGGGCCTTTCAAGAATGCTCCTCCCTCACGGCCATCACAATCCCGGACTCAGTGACGACGATTGGCGATAAAACCTTCTACGGATGCTCCTCCCTCACGGCTATCACCATCCCGGACGGAGTGACGATGATTAGCGAGAGTTCCTTCGATGGATGCCGCTCCCTCACGGCCATCACAATCCCGGACGGAGTGACAACGATTGGCAAACGCGCCTTCGCAGATTGCTTCTCCCTCGCAGCCATCACAATTCCGGAGTCAGTGACAACGATTGACATGGGTGCCTTCTGGGGATGCTCCTCCCTCGCAGCTATCACAATCCCAGACGGAGTGACGTCGATTTGCGAACGCGCTTTCCAAGGATGCTCCTCCCTCGCAGCCATCACAATCCCGGACGGAGTGACGACAATTGGCGATGGCGCCTTCTTCGAATGCTCCTCCCTCACGGCCATCACAATCCCTGACGGAGTGATGACGATTGGCGAAGACGCCTTCCACGGATGCTCCGCCTTGACGAAACTCATTCTATCTCCTGCCGTTTCCATCGGTGAAGACTGCTTCTGGGGCTGCACCGCCCTAATCGCTGCTGCAGCTGATCAAAATATGTCGACCGTCGAAGACCTCCTCCATTCTAGGTGGCACCGCATACGTGAACGCGTCAACGCTCTACTGTGCCTTAAGGGAACCTGGGATCACGTGGAGAACCCACCCAGGAGATTGGCTAGGAAGCGGAAGCGAACTGACGGCGTTGAAGCTCCAGCGCTAAGGGCAAGTGAGGCACGTGAGAAGATCCCGAAAGTTTTGTGGAGAGTCATTCTGGAGTTTCTGTAACTCTTTGTTGTCGAACGTTACCCTTTTTCCAAGTATAGTCAGACAGGAGTGAAACAATCGGATCATAATACTAGATGATTATACTTTAATGATGTTCAATCAATCGTTCAATTGTTTTATCTGATTTGAAAAATACGCTTATTCCCTAATTTTATCACTCTGTACTCCCACCAACAACCCTCTATTAAACCTCCATCGCGAGCGTAACGCAGCGGTCTTCGCAGGCCTTGCCCCCCCCGCCCTTGATGCAGTCCGTGCATTCCTTGCTGCACCCTTGGCAAGCCCCGTCAGCGCATGCCTTGCCGCCTCCGTTCTCTATGCAGTTCGCGCACGCTTCCCCGCAGCCCCCCCCGCCGGAGCAGGAGCCGCAGCAGGAGGTGGGGGCGTAAATCCCGAGCACGTAGTCGTTGGAGGGGGGGAAGTTAGAGGACCCCCCGTAGCCCATCTCTCCTCCGTTCCAGAACTGACCTCCGCCTGAAGAAATCGCAATGTCACCGGCAGTAGGGTGCGAGGTTCCCGGCGTTCCCGCGCGAACGACGACGATGGTACCCTTGGGCGCCTTGTAAGGGTTGTTGGACACACTCGCCTGGATGTTCTCAAGGCAAAGATCCGCAGCGTTGCTTCCCTGGTTCAGGTAATCTGCAAAGTCATGAGCCTCGGGCCAGTACGCGGGCGGAATGGTGTTGTAGAATTGATTAACGTCAATTCCGCCGAACCCGGCCTGGTTGATGTAGTCGCACACATGAGCATAGCACCTTCCATCAGGCCGGTTGCCGATAGAATCGGCTCTTGCTATACTCTCAATTCGACTTTCATCGGATGTGCAGTACGCGAGCGCACTGGATAGCAATGACAAGTGGATTAGTAGCGGAAGGGAGCGGATCTGCATGTTCCTGGTCTTGCTTACTCGATTCAGAATCTAAACTGAATCCGACGTGTCCTTCATCTGGGGAACCCTTCCTTTTTCGATCGAAGCAAAGGAACTGAACAAAATAGCTTTGAAATTTATGTAAGGCGGATAACAATGACAATGATAACACTTTTTCAAGGCTTTTACTAGTTGTATTTTGTCCTATCGATGTTTATAATTTCCTATTCACGTCAAGTTCAAGTTATTTCCCCTCTTCAATCGCGGTCGAGACTGAGTGTTCAATGGGTTTGGATTTTTTCTCATAGACGAGATAATACCGTCACATCCGTCATCTAAACTGTTCAGCAAAATCCTGATTCCTGCTTTCCCAAACTCTGCCCACCCGCTCCCCACCTAGATGCCCAAGAAAACCACTGCCAAGAACAAGGCCATCGCGAAGGCCGCGTCCAAAGCTCGTGCGAAGGAGAAGAATGCAAACCCTCCCGCCTGGAAGAGGAACTTCGACGCCGCCGTCTCAGCGTACAATTTGATGAAGGCTCTCGACCGCGCCTCCCTCTCCGAGGACGAGTGGGATTCAAAGATGGACGAGTACCGCAAGGCCGGCGGCGTCTTGACCTTCGAGTGCGAGATCGCGCACCCGCATAAAGTAAAGTGCTGCTGCTGGTACACTCCGTCGGGGCACTGCGGGGGGTGCGACTGCCCGCAGTGTTACTACCACACACACGCGCCGCGCAAGAGCGATGAGATGTCCTGGTGAGCGCCCCGACGCGGCTGGGATTAGGGGAGGGCTAGGTGGGATCACGTGGAGGATCCACCCAGGAGATCGGCTAGGCTGAAGAGGAAGAGACTGGACGGAGTTGAAGCACCCGCGCTAAGGGTAACTCCGGCACGTGAGAAGATCCCGAAAGTTTTGTGGAGAGTAATTCTGGAGTTTCTGTAACTCGTTGTTGTAATTTGCGTTATAAACAGCAAGGTAGAATTTTT
This sequence comes from Triparma columacea, assembly GCA_030267965.1. Taxonomy (NCBI): domain Eukaryota; class Bolidophyceae; order Parmales; family Triparmaceae; genus Triparma; species Triparma columacea. Next base: position 33,248 of record BRYA01000093.1, on the reverse strand, counting down.
CAAATTAGCGACGATGTACTTACCCGAGTTTTGTCAGCCCTTCTATCCTTCCCAAAAAGCTCCCACCTTGGTAAACCTTCTTGGTCCAATTCAGTCAGGGGAAAATGGTAGAGATGAGTAAGGGGGATAGGGTTTAACAAAATATCCGTCTGAATTTCTAATGAGCATTATTTGTACTCATCTATCCTATTTTAATCGCACAAATTCCATCCTCTTTGCTCCTTCCCTTTCCACCTCCCCCCAACCCCTCAGTGTGTGACCCTAAGTCTCTCATGTTCGTCCAAGTTCTTCCTCATTTCCTCTACATCCCACTTCATCATAAGTCCCTCGTAAACCCTGTCGAACATGCTCGGTGGCGGGTTGCTCCCCTGCGGTACGTCCCTGTCCAGGTTCGTGGGGAACGAATTGCCCATGGCCGTGCTCATCAGGCAGGCCCGGACGCAGCTAGGGTCGCCGTGGCCGACCTCGTTCGTGGTCCGGAGGAGCTCGTTGTAAACCGCGAGGGTGGCCCTCTTGCGGTCGACGGTCTCCATGGGCAGGCCAAAGCATGAGTTGACCTGGACGAGATTCGCCGTCCTATCAACGTTCTCGCTAAGGTTGTCCCCGGCTGCGTGGATAAGCCCGGGGTTGAAGAACACCGCGTCCCCCTTGTCAAGAGGGAGCTGGCAGTGTCTCTGCTTGTAGTACTCCTTGAACTTCTCGTCCCTCCACGTAAGGTAGTTTCGCTCAAAGTTCTGGCTGTAAGGTAGGAAGGTGGTTGGCCCTGACTCGATGGGCATGTCGACGTGAGCGATGGCGCCCTGGAGGGTTAGGTACTGGGACATGGTGTGGACGTGGTTGGGGTACTCAATGACCTGCTCGTCGGACCGGAAACCGAGGTGGTAATCGCAGTGGGGATCCTGGGCAGCGGAACCTGGGTGACTAGAGTTTACCTGGCTGGTCATTTGGTAGTATGGCCCCAGCCACGCGAGGCTGACAGCCGAGAGGAGCTTGTTGTTGTAGTAGGGCACGTAGAGCTCAGGGGCAACGACGGCCAGCTTCTCCTGGGCGTTCCAGATCCTGGAGTTGTTGCCTGCCCCAGAGAAATGGTCCCCAGCGACCTTGCTCTCTTTCTCCTCAGTTATTATGCCCTCGAAAGCGGTTGTGACTTTGTCTAGGAGACTGTGATCGTCGAAGCAGTTCTTGATGACCAGAACCCCCGGGCCCTTGTCCAGGACCCTTGTGAACTCGCTGGCGAGCTCATTGAACTTGTCGTCAGTGCTCTTGAGCTTCCTGTCGCCCAGCATATCCCTCAGTGTGTCCCCCGAGTACACCACAATGTTGGAGAGGTTGCCCTCGCTCAGTGGGTAGTCGGTGCTGAAGGTGGCATCTGAGGACAATGGAAAGAAGGAGGAGACACGGGACTGGGAGGGCTGAAGCTTGAGGCCGTGCTGTGGGGAACGGTGGTCTTCGCTGAACATGCGCCGGTGGGGTTTTGTTGGCAGTGTTGCCTGGATTGTAGAAAGAGTGAAAGCAGGTGCAAGGCCAGATCTAGTGACACATCTGCTGGATATGGAATGCACCCTCAGGAGGGACATGATTATTTAGGTGTATGGGAAGTGCGGTTGGGAAGTGCGGTTGGCCAGTGCTATTGTTAAGCGTAGCGTGGCAATGGTATTCTAATTTGACGTTGATGAATATCAGAAATCTGGGGGGTGCGACAAACGGATTGATGCAGTGAGATATTTTGCTCATAAAATAGAGCCAGAAAGCGAATTGTTCTGCGTATTAGAAAAAATGTCAATATTGAAACCACAAAGTGGTAGAGACGTAGATAATGTAGTGTAGAGAGAATGGATTGGTGCTGATATCGTGAACTGTTGGTGTTTGGCATGCCTGAAAATAAGGATTGCGGACAATTCAAGCGATAATAGTGACTCATACGCCCATTCAAGAGTCCAATAGTCCGCTGGCGAATTGCGAAAATCGATACGACTCACCAAAGGGAACTTTCTTGTATTTTGGAAGATTGGATTGTCAAGGAAAACCATGGAAAAGAACACCATCATGCAGACCCAAACCTTAGACCCATCATAACAAAATGAAGTTTCCGTGGCAACGAATCTCATGTTTATTTGGAATTCCGTCGCCTCGTCGTGCTCTGTTATATTTTCTACACCTTCCCAACCGCGCCTTTCAAATGCATTTCCCCGTTGTGTACCTTCATAGCATGGTTCCCTCTCATCCAACCACAACCAAGTAAACAGCGGGGTGCAGTTTCGGCTCACTATTTTGTGCCAGCTCGTGCGTGCACATCCTAAATTTCCCCTCCTTCCTCTATCTCCCACCCATCCACTTCCTGTTCACTTCTTCCCTCACTTACTTGTTGAGACCTAGAACATTCTTGAGCCCGTCGACCATCATCCACTCCAGGGCTCTCGCCGGGCTCAGCAGCTTGCAGTAGTGGAAGCCCGCGCTGCAAGGCAGGAGCTTTCCCTCCCCGCAAGGGTACTTGTTCTTGTTCTCACTGGGGAAGCCCACGCTCTGCACGTTGACAACATTGGCATCGTTGTCCTTCTTGAACCTCAAAGGGTCCCAGATCCAGCAAGGCCCCGCTGCGCAGGTCCCAATATCCGGACCCACTGTGAGCTTCTGACCATACTGCTCGTACCTCTCCCTGGACTTCTCGGGGAGCATACTTAGAGCCCAGTCGATGGCAGCCTGGTTGATCTCCCCGCACCTATCTCCGCTTCCCCCGTCCTTGGGGAAACCGTCAGTCTCAACGTAGCTAACGTTCTTCAGGCCTGCAGCCTCCCAGATCGCCTGCCTGCTCTTGATCTTCGTCTTGAGCTCGTTGGCGGTGATCGGCAAGTACCCAGTGTCAATCCAGGGCACGGAGAAGTGGGCCCTCCAGATGTCGACCTCCCCACTGTTCTCGTAGATGGGCTGAGTCACGGTGGTCACCTCAAGAATGCACCCGGAAGGGCTCTCGCAAAGGGGAGGGGTGTCGCCGGCCCCTGGGTTGGCGTTGTCCTCCTCATTGCCGTGGATGTGGGGAAGGTGGCAGCTGGGCTTCTCCTCCGTCACCAAATGGATCGAGTCGACAGCGTTAATCTTGAGCCCGGCGACCGCCTCCTCAGTATCCAAACCCGCCATGATCTTCTGGCTGTATTCCCCTGTCCACCTGACGCCACCATTGCAAGTAGGAGTGGACTCACAGGTACCGTACTGGAGACCGCCGTACTCATCTTCTGTCTCGCAGAAGCAAGGGGGGAGGAACTGCTCGTAACCTTCGATAAGCAAAGCGTCGGTGATGGGCTTGACGAATTTGGTGGACTCCTCGACCCTGTTTCTGATGACCTCCGAGGGGGTGCCGGAGTAGATGCCGTTGAGGAAGGCGGAGACATCCGAGACGACGGCGAGGTGGGCCTCCTCCTCCTCGAGCTCGGACTTGATGTCGTTGTTCTTGACAAAGCTGGGGGGCTCCCCGCTAGCGAACTGCATGTGGTTCATGCCCTCTATGACCACCACAGGCATGACGTCCTTAGCACCCTCAGGGTCCTCGTGGAAGGTGATCTGAGTGTACAGGGCCTCAGTGATCCTCGAGACGCGGCAGAGGCCATCAAGCTCCCCTCCCACAGTTAATGTGGGGACAGGAAACTCGACCTGGGGCCTCCCCTCCTCAGTCTTCCCAGTCTTGTACTTCCTGGTGATGAAGCTTCCCAGGAGGACCATGGCATCGGCGGTGTCGGCAACGTTGTCGGCAACATAGTCGGGCATCATGGCCCCTCCGAGAGAGTGGCCCGAGAAGAAGGTCTTGGAGGGCTCAGGCATGCCCTGTGGTACGATTCAAGGGGGGGGGGGGGGGTTAGGTGTCTTGGGGGAGGGGGGGGAGTGCTCGCCCTCTGGGATCTCAGCATAATTCATCCTTCCACTCCTAAGCTGGCCAGTAACGCCCCACTCACCTGCTCCACCATGCTCTTTCCAACCCTCTCGATTCCATTTTTGAGTCCAAAGGGAATTGCAGCCACATTAGCAGGGCACTGAGGGATTCCGACCCACAGAGGAAAGTCTACCTTCTCCTGAAGGTCTGCTAGTATGCTAGTGTACTGATCGGTCCTAATGTCAGCACCTAAAATAGGCAAAGAAGGAGGGGTTAGTTGGCACCAAGGGGGACAAGGGTTCTCAGCAATAACTCACCCTGAGCGAAGTACAACACCGCAGGGTCGCCAGTCTTATCAGCGGGGGGGGAGAGGATGACGTCGTCCCAAGCAGCAACGGCAGTTATGAGAAACAATAGGGAGAACCTCATCTGACTAGTTTGTTGTTTAATGGACAAAGGATCTAAGATTGGATTGAAATGCTGACCTCAGAGAGGGTTAGAGAGAAGAAAAAATCCAACCTAAACAGCTCACGGGTCCTTTCTTTTTATGCTTAATTGCTACTTTTCACACCACTACATATCCCAAAATGAAGGGACGCGATCAGCTTCTTGCCCTCCCAACCCCCCCTAACACCCCCCTAAACACTCCCAACAGCCGATCCCCCCGCCTCTTCTCCATCTGAACGCCTCTGTCCTGACGCTTCAAAATCGGATGCCCGCTTTGAAAATAGCAAGCGCGCGGCATATTTTACCATCTCCCCCCGAGAAAGACGTGTCCTGCAACTCCCGTCCTTCTTTTCCCTTTTCTAATCCTACGGCCCCCTCATTCACTCCCCATCCCGCCGCCTCTATCACCCCAAACTTAGTACCGCCCCACTTTCCCTCTTGACTACCCGTCACCCCTCCATCCACCCCTCCCTTCAACCTTGACTCCATAATATACATTGGGAGGGACCCCCTGAACGCTCCAAACCCGCGCAGTATTCCAATGGCATCCTTACTCCCCCGTTATCCCTCGTTAATGCATTAAAACCTCCCCCTATCCCCCCGTCACTAATTTTAAGCTCAGAATCGATCCTTAATCCCAAGATTCGACAGATTCGTGTTCTGAAGATTCTGCTTCCGTCGCCACCAGTGTTTTGGTGGTCAAAATTGTTTCAGTTCAAGAAGAATGACTGTAAAGACTATTAACGCGAATCCCGTGCCCATGGAGATGACGGCTGTTGACGCAGATGAGGTTAGTAACTTTTTATTGCGCCGTCTCCGGCCAGAAGGGATTTTTTTTACCTATCACACATCCCGCTTACCGCACATGTTCACCCATGCTGAAATATTTGCCCTTTTTCACCCTCTCGCAGACTTCTGAGTCCTATTCTCTCCAGAACTGCATCGACGCCCTCAAGGCCAAGGATGCTGCGTCTTGGAGGCAGACCGCTCTCAGAACCTGTTCCCTTATTTTCTTGTAAGTGCGAAATGTTGTGGCTAGATTCCAGGCCCGAATCTTCCTTCTCCCTCTCTTACCCCATCCCACCCCTTCCACCTCACCCCATCCCAACCCGCAACTCACGCACAGCCTCTATTTCTTCCTCTTTTTCCTCGATGTCATGGGAGGTTCCTTCAAAGTCCTCGGAGGATGTGAGGCTGGTGCCATGTTCAAGGGGCTTGACAACCCCATTGCCGGGCTTATGACTGGTATCATCGCCACCGTCCTCGTTCAGTCTTCTTCCACTTCCACCTCCATTGTCGTCTCTCTTGTTGGTTCCGACGCCATGAGTGTCCGTGTTGCCATTCCTGTCATTATGGGGGCCAACATTGGAACATCTGTGACCAACACCATTGTCTCCTTTGGACAGGTCAACGACGACGATCAGTTCGAGCGTGCCTTCGCCGGAGCAACAGTCCACGACATGTTCAACTACCTTACTGTTTTGACCCTCCTCCCTATCGAGCTTGCCACCAGGATGCTCGAGAGTATGACCGATGCCATGAAGCCCGAGGATGTCAGCGACGATGAGAAATGGGAAGGACCTATCAAGAAGTGGGTCGGACCTCTCGTCAAGCGCCTCATTAACGCCAACAAGGACGTCATCAAGGATGTCGCCAAAGGAACGTACACCTGTGACGAGCTTTACGCTTACGTTCACGACGGAGACGAGACCAACCCTGACGTCGTCGGAAAGAAGGGGCTCATCAAGTGCTCCAACATCTACAACCCCTTCACTGGAGAGGACACTGTCGAGAAGATTTGCCCCGAGTTCTACAAGGAGCACGCCTCCAAGGCTGATGACATGGCCTCTGGAGGAGTTTGCCTCTTCATCTCCATCATAGGCCTTTGCGTCTGCCTCTACGCTCTTGTCAAGACCCTCCAGTCCATGGTCATGGCCTCCTCCACCGCTCTCATCAAGAAGGCTACCAACATCAACCCTTACTTCGCCATTGTCATTGGAATTGGCGTCACCCTTCTCGTCCAGTCTTCCTCTATCACCACCTCCGTCCTCACCCCCCTCGTCGGCATGGACATCATCAAACTCGAGGCCATGCTCCCCCTCACCCTTGGTGCCAACATCGGAACTACTGGAACTGCCCTCCTCGCCTCCATGGTCTCTGACAAGCCTGAGGCTGTCCAGATTGCCCTCTGCCACCTGTTTTTCAACATCTTCGGTATCCTCGTTTGGTTCCCCGTTCCTTACATGCGCCAGTTCCCCCTCCGCGCCGCTCGCCAGCTCGGATGGTTCACCAGGCAGTACAAGCTGTTCCCCGCTGTCTACATCCTCTTCATGTTCGTCATCTTCCCCGGTATCTTCCTAGGAATCTCCCAGCTCTTCTCCACCGGTGGAGCTTACAACGTCATTGGAGCTTTCCTCCTCATCGTCATCGCATTGGGTGTTATCCGCGTCATCTTCTTCTTCGTGAAGCAAGATGGATGGACCAAGGTTGCTGAGATGCTCGTCAAGTGGCAAGAGGATTCCGACTTCAAGAAAAACCTCAAGACTAAGGTCGAAGCTCTCGAGGAGAAGATTGCCCTCCTCGAGAACGGAGGAGCCGTTGCCGTCAAGGCAGGCGCTACCAAGATTTAAAGAACAGAAACCTAAGAACATAGAACATATATATATTTTGAAAAAAAGACATTACTGTTTTATTCGCGTTCTCAACGATGGTGGTGCCCTTGTTTGCGCTCTCTCTCTTTCGCTTTCTTTCCCCTGTGTAACGAGTGAAGAAATGAACGATAGAGATGAGTAAAGGAATAAGGGTGGAGCGAAGCATGGCGGCAAAGTCGTCGTCGCTGGGGTCTTCCGTTGTTTGTCGATTCTCACCTCTCCCTCTCCACCTGGGCTAGTTTCTTGGCCTGTTGCCTAGCACGGACTGCAGCTCGGCGCCTCTCCACTTCATCCTCCGCATCATCGCTGCCTGTGTCGCCGTCTGAACGCCGTGCTGAGGCAAGCGATCTTTCCGCCGCCACAAGTTTTCTCTCCTTTAGATGTCTCTCCTCTGCGCAAGATTGGGAGTGATCGTGTAGTACTTGGAAGGATTCTTTATTAGGATCAAGGACGCTGAGATCAAAAACGCGCACGCCGCTTGGGAGGGACACTGCTAAAAGGTTTTCGTGAAGCTCGACGTCTCTCACTTCATTTGCAGGGTTAGGGTTGCCTCTCGTGGGAACCTTAAACTCTTCCCACGAAATCGCTTTGTCGGAGTTTTCGTGAGAAAGGAAATGCCCTCGTAAGTGGGGGATGATGTCGCACTTGCTTGAATGGTAAGGTGGTTGAAAAAATGATGAGGAAGAGCACCTCTGTGTGACACAGGCAAGCTTTGTGTCGTCACCGACTAGCTTAACAATTCCTCCCCCGCCTCCGACGTCGCCGGTGCGCAAGGATGTTTCGGAGAATGATGCATTGCATTTCCGAATATCAAAAGAGTAAATGTTAAAGGAATTGCTCGTATGGAGAATGTGCTCAGAAGTAATGCACATGGCGCTTGGGGCAGCGGGGATCTTGACTGCCTTTGCTTGCAATGAAATTGCTTTTTTATCATAGGAATTCGACGGGTATGAGTTCAAGTTCATTATCTTTCGATCGCTGAAGAACAGTCCATGCGCCGGGTTTAGGAAGAAGGCCCTGCCGCACGCAATCGTCATAGAAGAGGGCTGGGATGTAAACATTGCGGACCAATCGAACTTCATTTCAGCTCTCGGGGTTGGTTTTGCCCGCACATCGTAGATCTTCACCACGTTTGCCCCCCCCACGACCACGACATTTCCCCTTGAACAAATGGTGTGTATACGCATGCTCTTGTCGGCTGGGATGGTGTACGTCGGCTCATTTATACTTCCCGCCGTTATTGGGAAGAGCAGAATTGAGTTGTTTTGGGTCGTGTTGAGATTACTACAGACTAACATCGAAGGAGAAGGCGACGATATGTAATTCATCGTGTGAGAAAGGTTAGTGTTAGTGATGCACCTCTTCGTTTGCGAGGATATGCTTTCGCACTTTAAGTGGGTATGGTTCGATGTGAAAAGAAGACTGTTAGGATGGGAAAAGAACATAGCGGATGTGTTTTTGTGTTCAAGATTAATGAAGGAGGCCACTGCGACAGATTGATTTTTGGAAAATCTTCCCACAGAATATGACCTGAAGTCGCTGCTGCAGCTGAACACCGAGAACCTGTCGGGCGCAACTTTGTCCAAGGAGAATTGCGACAGGGGCTTACTACCCTCTGGACCGAGACTTCCGTGAAAGGTAGATGCAACTGCGAAAACCGAAGAAAAGAGAGGGCGGGGGGGGCGAAACAATGACCGAATAGGGGTTAGCAAGAAGAAAGGTCCGGAGATCAAAACTCTCCTCAGCCTCACCGAGCTTAAAAGTGGTTGCCGGTGGAATATGTAGGTTTGCTGCTTCGAAGGCATACTTTCTCACTGACTTGCAGAGAACTTCAGGAGGATTCTTGAGAGGGATAAAGCATGAATCGGGCGAGATGTGTCGGACTCCATGCAGGGCCGCTTGGTTCGCAATATCAGGGTGAGTCAATTCTGTCCCAATGACGAAGAGGGCGGGGAGAGAATAGATTGACGAGAAAACTTTAGAGGAAGTGCAGAGAGAGCCAAGGGATGATAGGGGGAGAAAGTGAGAGAGGAGGAGAAGGGCGTCGGAAGGCAGATCCTCAATGAAGAGTTTCTGGGAAGAGGAGACTGTTCGTGCACACTTTCCGACCTTAGCAGATAGAACTATCTCCTGAAATGCCTTGAAAAGCGGAAGTTTAACGTCGAACTTCGGCTTTTTGTGTTCCAACGGGGTGGGGGGGAGAGAGGGAGGGAGTTCTAAGGGTTGAGGGGGGGGGAATGCAAGACTCCCTAAATCTATCGTTTGGGACGATAAGGATATGATGTGAGAATCAGCGGGGTCACCTTCGTTGTTATCGTCGTAATCGTCGTGGTCATCGTAGTCGTTGTAGTCATAATAGTCATCATCCTCATCATAGAATTGCTTAATCTTGCGAGACATTGGGGAGCAGGGAGAAAGGGGGTCCAAGAGGAATGTTTGCATAAATTTGGGGGAAGTGGAGAAAGGAGGGAATAGTTTATACTGGTTTGATGAGTTTGAAGAGCGCAATGTGATCAGGGAAATTGAGCTAATTGTAAAGGAAGTAACAGTGAAAAACAGCACAAAGAAATCCTGAGGGAAAAAATCCCGGAGAACGCTCAACGGGTCACGAAATCCCTCGCGTTTGCCCTTCAGGGTCTTCCTTCTCTTGAATGCCGTACAAAGGCAAAGCCCCGCTCACCATCAGCACCATACAGCCATGTTGTCCGGGGCTGATTATTGATAGCATCTCAAAGGAGGAGCCAATATTCGAAGGCGGAACTACTTCTCCGGGGTATAGGTGGGGACCAAGTGATGTTATCGTCGCGACTTTGTGTGTGAAGGATGCGAGAGGGAACGCTCTCAACCTGGTTTCCAAGAGGAGGTGGGTGGGGTGGGGGGGTTGGGGTGTTGGGGTGGGATTTAAAGGGTGAAGATGGTGTTCGTGCCAAAGTGCCGACTTTAGTGTTCACCCCTCCTCCTCTCCGCACTGCAGCAAACAAGTTGCCTCAAGGCCAACTAGCGCGGTCGCTAAGACGAATGACATTGCAGAGAGGATGAATGAGGCTAATTTTTACCTCCACTATTCGGACTACTACCACGGTGGCGGTGTATCGATTCCCAAAGCTTGGAGTATAAAGGCCCCCCAAAGTGGTTCGGGGGAGAGAGGGGGGGCAGTCTTCACCATGTTGCTATCCGATTTGTGCTCCGGCAGTGGGGTGAGCGTTAGGGGTAGACCAGGTTTGAAGCTGGATTATTACGATACTGTGGCCGCGATTATGTATTTGGCTGACTTTCACTCTATTCAATGGGAGAGCAAGGACGAGGATGGAACAATTTTCGAACTGGGGGGGGGGTTAGACTTGGAGGATGAGGGGGGAATGGATGATGAGGGAAACTGGGGAGAGCTTGGAGACAAACTTGCCACGATGAAGTCAGGTCTACTCAATCGTGTCACCACAGGCCTCCAGCGTACCCGCAAGCACAGGACGATAATCCACGGTGACTTCGTCTCCAGCAACCTCGCTTTCTTTCCTAGCAGTATCCCCGACACTTACTCTAGCTGCGCAGCCTTCGACTTCAAAAAGGCTGGTAGGGGGTATGGCGTCTATGACGTTGCCGTCTTACTATGCGAGAGTGTGGACCAGGGGCTACTTGTGCGGGATATGAGGGAAGAAGAATTCCTCGCGATATACTTCCAGCACTTGGGGTCGTGCTTACGAGCAAGGAAGAAACCTCCATTGCCGCCTGGGTACAACATTCAGGACGCTACTAATATGTACGAGGTTTGTTTGATGCTTTACTGCTCAGCGGTTGCGAGTAAGGGGAAGGGGGCCGGGGGGGACGGGGGGGGGTATGAGTACGCGATGTGGAGGAGTAGACAGCTTGTGGAGGGGTTGGAAAGGGAGGCGGGGAAGGGAGGGAAGGAACTTAGCGAGAGCGCCTGGGGCAATATTTTTATGGCAAAGTATCCAATGCGCTGATAAGGAGGTGTCAGTGCGGACAATCATCGATTTGGTTTTGTTAAGATTTTGAGTTATTGGCCAGCACATCTCTGTTAAATCATCTTCTTCCATCTTCCGATTTTGCTTTATTATCATTTTTCTTCGAAGACACTACAAATCCCACAGTCACCAGATACGTCGCCACAACCCCTACAATCCCCTCAAGTATCCCTCGTTTATTCAGCTAGGTACGTTTTTCATCCCTCATCGCGTTTGGTTGTTATTGTAATCCTCTCAGATTTCTAAAGAGTCTCTCGCCCTCCTTTTCTCTCCCATTATCTCACTCTCTAAGCATCCCCGTGCCTCTTGTATACAGTCAAATGGCTGTGACAGTGAACGTCCGCAGCACAGGCGACTCGAGGTTCTCCGTAACCGTTCCTTCATTGGAGGTGAGTGGCAGAGGACAAAGGAGCCGCGGAAGTCCATGACAGTTAGATTCATACAGGACAGTAGAAGACGTTACAGCCCAGCCAGCGCCTACTTACTCACCCCGCCAATACAATTCTCTCCCTCCTGCGAAGACAACAATCCACGCTCTCAAGTCAGTGATCCACTCCTCCTCTCAAGTGCCAGAAGAGTCACAGAGACTAATTTTTAAGGGCCGGGTCCTCAAGGACGAGCAAACCCTCGCATCTTACGGTTTCGAGGACAACCAGACCATCCACATGGTCCGTGGCACCGCCTCCCGCGCAGTCCCCAACGCGGCCGCTGTTGCAGCAGGCTCTTCTGTGCCCCCCCCTGCTCCCGCACCCTCCTCCAACAACCCCCCGCCCAGAACTGCAACCAACCCCATGGCGAATCCCTTTAGCGGGGGCATGCCTGACATAAATTCGATGCAGCAACAGCTACAGTCGAACCCGGAAATGATGCAATCCATAATGAACTCCCCCATGATGACCCAGATGATGTCCAACCCTGAGCTCATGTCTTCCCTCATCCAGAACAACCCTCAGATGCAGGAGCTAATGTCCCGCAACCCCCAGCTCTCGCAGGTCCTCAACGACCCCGAGATGATGCGCCGCAGCATGGAGATGATGAGGAACCCTGAGGCCATGAGGCAGGCCATGAGATCCCAGGAGCTAGCTATGAGCCAAATCGAGAACATGCCCGGCGGGATGGACCACCTCCGTCGCATGTACGAGGAGGTTCAGGCCCCCATGGAGGAGGCCATGGCCCCCGGAGCTGCGGGGGGGGCGAGCACCGGGAACAGCAGCACGCCGGCTGAAGGGACTAATTTAAACGCAGGCCTCCAGGGAACCCCCATGCCCAACCCTTGGGGATCGACGCCCAACCCCAACTCCTCGGCGGCGCCCAACCCTGCGGGAGCGGGAGCCCCCGTAAACCCCTTCGCCGGCATGGGCGGCATGGGTGGCATGGGAGGTCTTCCAGGCATGACCCCTGGGACCATGCCTGACATGAACACCCTCTCGTCCATGCTCGATAACCCCATGATGCAGCAGGCCATGCAGCAAATGGCGGCGAACCCCCAGATGATGCAGACCATGCTCAACAGCAACCCAATGATGAGGCAGATGATGGATGCGAACCCCATGATGCGGGACATGATGAACAACCCCGCGGCCCTGCAGCAGATGATGAACCCGGACAATATGAGGGCCATGCTGAACATGCAGCAGGCCATGGGCTCCGGGGTCGGCGGCCCCGGGGGCTTGGGGGGCATGTTCCCCCCCCCCGCAGGCGCCCCCCCTCCCCCTGCGACCCCAGCTACCGCGACCATCAACGGGCTGGACTTCTCCAACCTCATCAACTCGGCCCAGAACATGAACGTGTCCGGTGGCGTCGCCCCCGGTGCTCCTTTTGCGGCGGCGGCCCCCCAACCCCCGAGGGAGAGGTTCGCTAGGCAGCTGGCGAGCTTGAACGACATGGGTTTCACGGACGAGGAGGCAAACATCGGGGCGCTTACGGCGACTAACGGGAACGTGAACAGGGCTGTCGAGAGGCTGCTCAGCAGCTGAGCTTCTTGGAAGGAGGAGACGAAGAGAAGAAAGTTTGGGCAGGGGGGCAGGGGGGCAGGGGGGGGCGAAATGAAGAAAATCACACACAGCAGCAGCAACAGCCGCGGCAGCAATTTTAGTAAGAGCAACAGCAACAGCAGCGCGGCAATAGCAGCAACAACAACAACAATAACAACAACAACAATGCAGCATAAGCGGGGGGGATCATGTAACAACAATAAGTAAGACCTAAAAGGGATGAAACGCAAAAAGAAGAAAAGAAATGTCTGAGAGGATGCTCTGACAACATTTTTTGTTTTGCGAAGTAAGAACACTACAAACCTCCTCCCTCTCTTTTTAGCCCCCCCCTCCCTCCCCCCTGTTTCTCTAGATCATTTTACATCCTCTTCTGTTCCACAACGTCCCATCCCGGTCCCCTATCAACGACGTCCAGCCTATTAGGTCCCACCCCAATCCACCTAATCGGGACCCCTATAAGTTCCTGTACCCTCAGCACGTACTTCTGGGCGTTCGGGGGGAGCTCCTCGAACTTCGTGCAGGTTGAGATGTCCTCAGTCCAACCTGGGAGGACCTCGTACTCAACCTCGAAGGAGGGGGACGTCATTACCTTTAGGTTAGCTGGCATGGTGTCGATGGTCTTACCGTTGAGTTTGTACTTGATGCCGACCTTAAGTTCAGGCAGTCCCGTTAGTACGTCGAGCTTGGTAAGGTTCAGTGATGTGAACCCGTTAATGTTCGTCGAGAATTTCATCTGCGGTATATCCAGCCACCCGCACCTCCGGGGGCGTCCCGTCGTGGTCCCGAACTCGTACCCGTTCGACCTAAGGAATTCCCCCGTGCTTCCAGGCTCGTCAACGAGCTCCGTTGGGAAGGGCCCCTCCCCGACCCTGGTGCAGTAGGCCTTGACGGTTCCGTAGATTCCGTTGAGCTTCCTGGGTGATACGCCGAGCCCTGTGAGGACCGACCCGATGGAGGGGTTGCTGCTGGTGACGAAGGGGTAGGTCCCGAAGTCAATGTCGAGCATGGTTGCGTTGGCGCCCTCAACGAGGATCTTCTTGCCGGACAGGTAGGCCTGGTTAGTGTACTCGATAGTGTCTGTCGTCATGCCCTGGACGTAAGGGGAGATCTTGCGGTAGTACTCAAGCTGAGCATCATTTCAGGCGGGTTTTGGTTTGTGTTAGGGAGAATTTTAACAGACCCCCTTCGCCCCCCTTTCTTTCTCTTGTCCACCCCCTCCCCCCCCTCCCCCTCTTTTACTCACCTCCTTCTCCACGTCAATCTCAAGTCCTGGGTTAGCCTGCATCTGGTATTCGCACAGGATCCTGAACCTCTCCTCAAAGTACTCCATGTCCTTCAGGTCCCCCACCCTGACCCCGTTCCTGCTGATCTTGCTAGCGTAAGCGGGTCCGATGCCCTTCTTGGTAGTGCCGATCTTGTTACGACCAAGCTTCGTCTCCTGCTTACCGTCGACGTCCTGGTGGAAGTCGAATACCATGTGAGCCCTATCGCTCAGCTTGATCCTGCCCTCCCACTTAACCCCCGCGAGCTCGAGGCTCTTAAGTTCCTCCAGGAAGCTTGGTAAATGTACGACTACACCGTTACCAATGATGCAGACGGCGGTCTCGTTGAGGATCCCGGAGGGGACGAGGTGGAACTTGTACTTGCGCCCGTTGGCGACGATGGTGTGGCCGGCGTTAGACCCCCCTGCAACGCGGGCGCAGACGTCGTAGGTCTGGGAGAGGATGTCCACAAGCTTACCCTTACCCTCGTCGCCCCACTGGGCACCGAGGACGATGTCGATGCCGTGGGGTGTGACGGGGGGGGTTTTGGGGGTGGCGGGGTTGTAGGAGGTGTTGGCGGGGGGGGGGGTGTACTTGGGGGCGGGGGGAGGGATGCCGAGGGTCGCTTCAATTCTAGAGAGGGAAGACTGGATGGTGGAAAGCATCTTGGAAAGTGGGACGGGAGCGTCGGCATCGCAGGAGGCTGGAGAGGGGGAGGAGCTGCTGGCGTTGGCCGCGAGAGCCTGGGGGTGGGTTGGGGGTGTGGGTGGTTGTGGTGTGAGTGGATATATTTATATGAGGTTATAGAGCGTGAATTGAGTGGATATAATGACTTCATCGCTCTCGTAGTTATTGTATAGATGTGTATGTATGTATAAAATGTTTTTATCTATTTTTGAAGTGGATATTTTGAGACATCAAGAAGACGGGTCGGGGGAATGGTGGCGGGAAGGTGCCTTCATTTTCCATTATCAACATCATAACCATTTTAAACACAGCAACAACAATATATACATACCATTGACAACGATGCTCCAATTCCAATAGCGATAGGACGGCTTGCTAGTTTGCTAAACATGTTTAAGGAGTGGCCCGGTGGTGGCCTTTTTTCCTCAGAAAAGGATGGACAAGGAGGGTGTTGTCGAGCCCCTGCAAGTGGCCCCCTTTCCCTTTCCTTCCCGTCGTCATCTTTAAGCCATATACCCACTATCGTACTCCTACTGCGGGGATGTGTTTTTAATATGTTTTGATGCGTTTTGCGGATGCGTTTTGATGTAGTTTTTGAGTGCCCCCCTTGCCCTTTTCTTGGAGTCCTTTTCTTCCTTCCACCCTCCACCCACCCACCCAAAAGGGTCAAAAGTGATTGTATCTCAAATATCTCACTACACAAGTATTATCTAAACAATCTATACACATCATCAACTCCGTAGTGTTTATATTAAGCAGTAGAGAGGGATAAACACCGCTCAAACACCCCACAAACACCACAAAGATGTCATTTGATCCATCCAAGCCCTCCCTCGTTCCAGAGCTTGTTCTAAAGAAGAAAGCTAACCTAGAAAGGCTTTCGTTAGCAAGAAATGACCGCCTTAAGGCACAGGGTAACCGTAAAGTCTTCAAAAAGAGGAATAACGTAATTAAAGTAAGGAAACCTGAAGCATTCGTAGCAAGCAAAAGAGGAAAGGTTAATCATCAAAGGAGATTTAAGAGAGTTAAGGAAAAGGGACTACAAAGCAGAAAGAGGAAACAGGGACAATTAGGGACCAAAACTGTCGATGAACTCACTGGAGAGGAAGTAGAGAGAGAGAGTGAGAGTGACAGCGAGGAGGCTGAGGAGGAGGAAGAAGAAATGGACAAGGATGAAGGTTCTCAGAGCAGGAGGAGGACGACGGTCCTAACCTACAAGTCCAACTCCCTCCACTCCCCCTGCGTGTTCGCCGTGCGAATCCGTCCCGACGATTCCCACACACCCTCCGTAGTAACCCGTACCCTAAACAAGTTCAGGCTCCGAAACCTCAACGACGGTGCCTTCATTAGGTTCACATCTGACACTCGTCGTGAGCTCGAGGCCGTCGAGCAGTACGTGTCATACGGTGTCCTCGGTGAGTCCGCCGTTAAGGAGCTACTAAGCAGGAGGGGTTTCGCCAAGGTAAACCAGGACGGTGGGAAGGAGAGGGTTCCTCTTAACAACAACGTTATCGTAGAAGACAACCTCGGGGAATCCACGGGGTGCATATGCGTGGATGACGTTGTGGCGGAACTGGTGGAACCGACGGGAAGCTTTAGGGAGGTTAATAACTTCCTGTGGCCATTCAAACTTAGCGGGGTTGAAAGCGGGTTCGAGAAGAGGAAACTTGGACGTAAGAGCAACGGGAAGGAAGGGTATGGGGATAAGGGGGAAGGGATGGAGGAGTGGGTTAAAAAGGTCATGTAATAACCAGGGGGAGAGAATGACGAAGGGGGGGGAGGGGGGAGTTAAAGAACAGACTAATGGTTGTGCTCTAAAAAGATCTAAACCGTGACGAGCCTATTATTCTATGCCAACATCCGTTATTTGTACATTCCGCTATCCAGTCCTTTCTTGGCCTACTTTTCCGGGCTCTTAACCGGGCTTGTCGCCCCTAGTCTCTGCAGGTCCTCCGCGCTTAGATCCCCTTCCGCCTTAGCGAACTCCTCGAACTCGTCGTCGTCCTCCGGGATGCTCTGGTCCAAGCACCGGCGTGAGTACTTCTTGCGGAGAGCCATGATCTCCTCGCTAGGGGTACCGGAAGTGCGGTGGGATAACTTCCTGAAGTATACAGAGTTCCTAACCTTCTCGACTGCGTGGTTGCTATGGTCGTTCAGCTCCTTGATGAAGTTCATGGCGTCCGGGTTCTTGTCAACCCACTTCTGGTACTCCTCCAAAGTGATCAGCCCCGAGTTGTCAATGTCGCAGTCCCTGAACAGGGCGTCGCAGAGCTCGTTTATCTCGTTGTCGTTCTTCTTGAAACGGGAGAAACTGTCCTTGTCGATTATCTTGTAGATCTCGGTCTGGGACGCGTCGAAGAGGCTGCTTGGTATAGCATTTCCAGCAGAGACGGCGTCGTCGAAGACCTTGAGGCATGCCTTCATCATGGAGTTGCTGGAGAGGGAAGGGGTGGAGGGGAGGGGAGGGGAGGGGGGTGGGTCAGTTTTAGTTGCTTTTGTGGTCGTAGGGGGTAAAGGGATTGGCTTCCATGCGCCGCGGTCGCCATTACTCACCTGATGTTCACCTGCATGTCCGAACCTGGCTTTATGTATAAATCAATCATTTTCTGGGTGTTTTCTACCGACTGGAGGCTGATGTCAGCCTTCCACTCATTTACCATATCGTAAAAGGCATTATTCTGGGAAGGAGAAGGGGGGAAGGGGGGGGGGGAGTTAGGGGAGGGGAGGAGGGGGAGGAAAATGACGCCTCATGGATAATCTCACCTCCTCTGTGAACTCTGCCTTCACGTGCTGATTGAATACCTGGTTCGCAGCTGAATTCTTCATAAGGAACTCTACGTGGGTCAGCTGGGGGGACAGAGGGGGAGGGGTGTTGGGGGGGGGGTGAGCACGGGAAAATCGCAAATATTACATATTACCAGCACAACTAAAATCCGCCCGAAATTCTCGCGGCCCCTGACCCTCCTTGGCTCGGCCTCACCTTTGACATTATGGTTGCCTTCATTAAGGAACCAAACTCTTCCCTGTCCAAGGACCCGCTACCATCTGGATCAAAGATGGTAAAAATCAGAACGCACTCTGTTTTAGTGTCCTTAATCGGGCACGCGAGCATTGAAACCGTCAGGGTGAACTCCTTGGGGTCGACCCTCTTCTCCTTGCCCCACGTGAAGAGCGAGTAGACATGCTCGAATGTGGGCATGTCAACAGAGGGGAAGATGGCCTTGAGCTCGTCCTTCGGTACATGCGCAAGATCGCTATTGTACTTCTCGAGGTTACCAAGGGCCTAATGATTTACGAGCAGCGGGGGGGGGGGGGGGGGAGGAGGGGAGGATGTGAATGGTAAGAGGGGATAGGGTGACGATTCCTGGAAGCAGGGAACTGGTACAAGGAGGCATACTTTGGTAATTTCAGAGGGCGAGTGGTGGAAGGAAGCTACAGCAATCCGTCAAGTGTACGAATTTTGTAAATATGACTCACCCCTTGGAACATCTTTAGCATTTCCTCCGGGATCTTATTATCCGCCACAAGTTGGTCAAATACTGCCTGCTTCTTGTCGGTTACGACGGCGATGCGCATGTCAGACTTCTCGGCTGTAGTGACCGGGGGCGCCACGGGCGCCGGCTTCGATCCACATGCTCCCATGTTTTGCTACACCAAAAACAGATCCTTGAGACAGCGTTAATGAGGTCGGATGAGGGCAGGAAGAAATCGACAGTGAAGCCATTCCTCAAACTTTCAGGTGTGATGGCCATGAAACAGGTTGTCCCGATTATTTCCTACTCACACTCTGCCCCCTCCGTCCTCGAACCGCAGTTATTTGTGATCGCATAATCCTGAACTAGTTCTCAAAGACAGTTCATTGCCCAAAAAAAAATCCTTCGACACAAAACGATACGAGGAGTTTGTTTTAATAATATTAACATACTTCCCAACCAGGTCAACGGGTCCCCTGTCGGTTTGAACATGAACATGTTCAGATCGAGCAGTGCAACCGGTGCAGCCGTTGCCGATAATAGTGTTGAGATGAGGGAGCCTTCCAAGGTGGGGGTGTCCGGGGAAGCTGTGTCGTGGGACTGTGGCCAATGGGACAATGTCCGAGTGATCCATATACATGTAAGTCATTCACTAACCCACCCTCACCCTCCACCCGTCCCCCGGAGCAGGCCGAGAGCGAAAATATCGACATTGATGTGACCTCAAGGAGAGGGGCCTCAGAAATCAATCTTGAAACCGTCATTGCCGTGTCTGAGGAGGACATTGCGAAGCAGCTCGACAGGGAGGTGAGTGGGAGGGCTGGCAGGCAGGCTTTTTTCCCTTTCCCTTTCTCATCCCATGCACCCCAACCACCGCAGTTCCCCGACGCTAACATGGTACCCAGCGTATACGACGTGCTGAAAACTTGCATGACTGCCGCTCAGGAGGAGAAGTTCGCCGGAGCCGGGTACAGTGTTGGGGACTGGGTTGAGGTGCAGGGGCCCGACAGCCAGTGGACCCTAACGTACGTCAAAAGGATCATCAAGCAAGCGCCGGACGAGTGGGACTGGAACGACCCCGACAATGAAGGCCAGGAGCCCGAGTACAACTTCTACTACAATTGCGGGGAGTACCAGATGCTTGAGGAGGAAAGACTAAGGTCTCCTCAAGAGGGCCTACGCCGAATTTTTGGCATGAGGCCGTGGATCTGGAGGTCCTACGCTTTGCTAAGGTACGAGAACTTCGTTCGCTTCCAGAAGAATCACGAGAATGACTTCAACGAGGTCGACGCCCAGCAGTACGCCAGGAACCTCTGGGTCGAGTGGCTGAAGGACCCCAGGAATGGTGACTTCGCAAAGAGGTACGAGGAGGTTGGGGAGATTGCCCAGAGGGAGGTGAGTACCGTGACAAGCGATACGTTTTCGAGAGTATTTAGTTGTGTGAAGTTTGCCCGAGGATGTCGTCCTTCCTCCTCCTCCTTCCGGCCCGCACATAATGACTCACACACATACACACATACACACTCTCGCAGATGCTCGAGCACATCCTGTCCCCTTTCATGGACATTGATGAGGTAACCGAAAATGAAAAGATCTGGAACTTTGAAGACGAGAATATCTCCACATACACGTACTTTGCCGTCTGCGGAACCGGCTCCACGATCCCATTGGTTTGCTTCATCATGCAGCTGATCATACCCATCCTCCTGCTCAGCCTCGCCGTGGGAGACCGAGCTGATGACACAACAGCCCCATTAACGGAGCAGATTTTGAGCAGTCTTGGGTCGTGCAACCCCGGGGAGTGGAGCATCGGACCCAAGGATGATGAGGACGGTGGAGCTTACAACTCCCAGGACGGCAAAATCATGGCCTTCCTCGTCGTCGCCTTCTATTTTTTCAAGGTCGTTCCTGACACTGCCGTGTCGTTCTATAACACGGCTGGGACTGCTGATACTACTTACAGCAGGATCATGAGCATGAGGAGGATGGTTTGGGAACAAGGCGACGACTCCTTGGGACAAGTTCTTGGGTACAAGGTAAGGGGGGGTCGGGACGTATTGGAGGGTGATGCGAACTGCTGTTTCCCCCCCCCTCCTTTTTGCTCTTCTCACCTTTCTCTCCTCAACCCAACCAGTTCGACCTTTACATGAACACCGCTTTCGAGTGCTTTCTGTATGCACTGAACTTGGTGATTATTTACAACACGAACGATATTCTAGACGTAATCTTGAACGCCCTTGCCATCGAGTTCGTGCATCAGCTCGACGAAGACTTCCGTGGATCCGACTGGTGGGACTCAGATTACAGGCACATCCAAGCCGGGGTATGCGAACTCATCATCCAAAAGTGCCTTGACCTGAATGTTCTCAAGAATCCACAAGCTTTCGCGCATCACTACCACGTAGACAAAGACAAGGTCGTTGCAGCTTGCGGTGGGAACGGACAAGGCCTTTTTAACAGAAGGTTGGCGCTTGAGGACCAGGAAGACGTCAAGTACATGAATGGACAAGAGGCAATGGACCACAGGTGCGCCAGTACGGCCAAGAGGCTCGGCAAGACTTTCGCAATAGAGGAGTACGAGAAGAAAAACTCGTACTTTGGATTCGAGGGGAAAATCATGGAATTCTTCACAGGCAGAACCACCCTAGGAATCTTTAACAAGTTAGAGGACTACCGCGTTTGGTCGAGATGGGAAAAGGTGCTCTTCATGGCTGAAGTCCCCAAGGGTAAGCCCTGGGAGAACGAAGAGGAAAACAAGAAGGTCGTAAGCACCCTCCACGAACCCTTCAAGAACCACAACGTCATCGCAGGGTCAAACTCCTCAAAGGCTTTCCTACTCCAGATCTTGGAGACCCTCATTCTTTACCAAACCTACAGAAACGTGAAAAGGTGCTGGAGGAACAAGAACTACTTTGCAGCGGCATCCAGGGTTTTCTTCGGAGTCTTCGACTGGTTCGCCGTCGCATTCCAGCTTGCGTTCCCCTTCGTTGTCATGGGAAGCATGGTCTACGTCCCAATGTGCTATTGAAGAGGTTGGATCTGTAAATGTCAAGGACCACCAGAGAGATATGACCAAGCAGAAATCCGGAATCTGACAAAGTCAATCCCGAACCCTGTTACATCACTTCTTTAAGACCCAAATTCATTACCTATTAAACTTACGGAACTCTCACTTCGACTCTAAGCACTTGAAGAAATCAAAATCGACACGCCTTGGTAACGCCTTTGTATCAGCCTGTACTCACAGCTAGCTTTTGTGATGTGAACCAGTTATTAACAGCGCTAGAGAGTCTACAACATGGGATTTTGTCGCAACATTTTTCAAAAGTCTTTAAAACCATCTTTTGTTCTCTCAATATCTTAATGTTTGTATAAATAATTCTCATTCAATTTAACAAGTTACGAAAAACCATACTTAAAAATATTGTACACCCGAGAAATTTCAAATATTTATTTAGGTAATATGAATATGTCAGTACACTTAAATTACCACATTATTACGATAAATGAATATATTAAGTACATTTGAGACATTGCTAAAATTATATTCTTGAGATGTCAAAAAAAGTTTTATATAAACTTATATTCTCCTTGAGTCTATGTATTTGATCTTTGATAATAAATAATATTTTGTAACTTTAAAGTAGACAACTTAATTTTGCTGATTTTCGATTTGAAGTGCAGTTGGTGTTATCGTAGGAGATAGTAGCGCAACTCCAACCCTTCTTTACTTAGTTGATCGCTTGTTAACTGCGTTGCCTTTAATAATCCACCTATACTGTTCCCGAGTAAAATCTTCCAGACATTGACAACGTCGATGGAAACTGATAAGCTTTTGGGGGTTTCAGGCCCCACTGTGGAGCTTACTTCATCCTCCCCCCCTCCCCTCGGACGAAAGCTAAAGTTGCGCGCTGCTTCCTATGTCGTTCTCCTCGTTGTCGTGAATGTCTTCCTTTTGGCATTCCTCGGGTTTTTGACGAAGCAATATCCCCAGTTTTCCGGTCCCGGGATGCTGGCTTACACGTTTGGGCTGAGGCATGCAGTCGATGCTGACCACATTGCTGCGATTGATAACGTGACGAGGAAGCTCCTAATGGACTCGAAGAAGACCAGCAAAGAGCCTCCTCTGCTCGTCGGTTTTTTCTTCAGCCTCGGTCACTCTACAGTTGTGTTTCTTTTGTGTGCGGCAACAGCTCTTGGATCCAGGTGAGGCAAGTCTTTCGAAAACTGTTAGGGTTAAACGTATGTTAGACCTGACTCGAACATACAAAAAAAGGTACTCGTATATTTGAGTACTTTCATCTCTCTTTATTTCGCTCCTCGCGCACTAACGTAACCTCCCGTTCGTCTCAGGGCTCTTGAGGGTGACAAGGGCGAGAGCCTCAAGGCTTGGGGAGGTTCGGTGGGGACAGCTGTCTCTGCCACAGTTTTGATTTTGGTGGCTTTACTCAACATTGCGGTTGCGAGGGGGCTGTGGGACGAATGGCACAACGTTGCAGTCACGGGGGAGCATGGCCACTTGATGTACTCGACGGGGGCGATAATGAGGTGAGAGGTTGAGGGTTGGTTGGGATAGAGAACGCCTGCCCCGGAGTTGGGATTTGCCTCACGCATTTCAACTAACCATTATTTTTGCACGTCTACTCTCCCTCCTACCCTAACAGACATGTCCACGTGATTGAAATTGATGAGAAGGGGAATGTCGGACCTGTGAAGGGCGAAGGGGAAGGGGAGGATGGAGACGGGGTGGGAGACGGGGGGGGGAACAGAGGAGGAGGTTTCTTTATGCGATGTTGCCCAAGATTACTTGGTGTCGTCGACAGAAGCTGGAAGATGTACCCTATCGGACTCCTTTTTGGACTCGGATTTGACACTGCTACCGAAGTAGCGCTCCTAGGAATGACGGCCATGGGAAACAACATGAGCGTACCCCCCGCTACGATAATGATACTGCCGAGCCTCTTCGCCGCAGGTATGTCCCTTATTGACACCCTCGATGGAATGATGATGCTCTGGACCTACTCTTGGGCGCAGCTCGAACCCCAGAGGCGCATATTCTTCAACCTCTTCCTTACCATCATGAGTGCGGTCATTGCCATCATCGTAGCCGTCATTGAGATTTTAGGGAGGGTTCAGGACGGAATGGAGCTAGAGGGATCAGTATTTTGGGACGGCATCAAGGCAATAAACGAGAACTTTGAGATCGTTGGTTACAGGTGAGATAACACATTGAGCGTGGCGAGTGATGCGAGTCGCCGAAGGGGAGTTGCGTTAATAGGTTGATGTCGCAACCTCGCATGACTAAGGTCGGGAAGTATCTACGGGGGACATAGGGATGTGAGGGTTTTTAGTTATGTTCTTACCAATTATTTGCACGCTTCGCTTCATTTGTCTTGCTACCGTCACGCTTCGCCCGTCGCCATCACCACATAGCATCATTGGGCTCTTCGCCGTCTCCACAGCCTTCGCCATCGTATACATGAGGTTTGGCCTCAGGCCAAAGACAGAGGAGGAGCAGGCCAACTCCCTCAAGGAGGAGGTTGACATGCTCCGTGAAGAGGCGAGGAAGAAGGACGAAAAGCTCAAGAAGAGAATTATGGATATGGCACGGGGTAAAGTTAAGCCAAGGGACATTGACATTTGATCTTGAATAAATCTACGTTTTGGTGGTTAGGGTTAGACGGAGTTAAGGGGGTTGGGTTGGGCGGGTTTGGTAAATGGGAGGAGGCAAGGGAATGGGGGGGGGGAGTAAATGTGATAGAACGTTGTGTTTCAAAAGCTACAGTATTTTAGATATAGGGAGGAAGGCGACAGTACCAAGGGCGAGCTTGATGCTACGAATCGTGCTGGCTGGTTTTTTTTTTGGGTGCTGTGAGTTTTGGGGAGGATTAAGAGCAAATTGTTTTGCCTTGGCTAAACTCGCTGTGAGGAGAGATTATCGTCTATTAGCGTGTGACAAAACTGACAAAGCAAATAAGAACCACCTAAACACAAACTAATTGACGAAGCGCGGTGACAAGGGATTAAAATCTAGGACATCCGGAGGCTGGCCTTGTCGACAACTTCTTGGGACCGTTGGAGGAGTGGGGCTACAGGACGTGTGGTGAAGAGGTAAGTTGGGAGGGCGGGTGATCGGGGGAGGGGGGAGAGAGTGGGGGAAGTGGCGAGGGGAGGGAGGAAGGAGGGAGGAAGGAGGGAGGAGGAGAGGAGCCCTTCACAACGCCCCCAGTTTGATGAAAATGAAAAAAAATGAGAAAATGAGCAAATATTCTCTGATTTTGGAAAATATAAATACGCTCTATTTACGAACATGCCAACTTACGATATCTTTACTCACACCCAAAAACGCCGCTCCGCCACCTTTTTTTTACGCACGTCCATCGCGAATGCATGATTTTCAGCACCCAATCAAGATCGTCATGGAGGGTGAGGTTGAAGCAGATGCGGGAGTCATGAATGACGCCCGCAAGACCGACTTTGCCTCCGAGCTCCCCTCAGGCCCCAATCACACACCCTCCGCAATACACGGTCCCGTAGATATCGATTACACAGCTCTTGGCCCCGAACAAGGCAAACTTGTCAAGCTCCTTGAGGAGAGAGGAGCCGTTGAAGGCCTCATAGACAACTCTACCGGCGTCGATGTGAAAGTTATGGAGCTCGCTGATGTCTTCCACGACGAGCGCGACAAGATCATTGACTTTCTCCTCACCGATTGTGAGCAGGGCAAGTTCCGAAGGAAGACCCTCCAGGAGTATGACGAAAAGGAAGGAGTCGTTCGCAGACTCGTCTACTGGCAGCACTACGGTAGCGGGAATAAATTTGTAGAATTTTTGCTTGACGTCAGTGTCTTCTCCCCATACGAATCGACAAGCATTATGGAGTTGACGCCCATTGATGAGGATGACCTTTCTGATGAGGCAACTGCGATGCTTGTCAAAATTCTAGCGTCAATAAAGACCAAGACTGTCAAGCGAGGTGTCATTAAGGGGGAGCTCAGCTTCACTGACTTTGAGTTTGGACAAACTGCAGTCACCATGGTGGGAACTCTTAAGGCAGAGGAGAGAGCAACAGAGATGAAATCAGAAGTTGATGTTCGCACAGTCAAAAGCTTCCAGAGTGTGAGATCCACGAGATCTAGTGTTGAAGGCAGGAACAGTGGCAGGACCAAGAAGGGAGACGTCAAGGCTGCATATGCAGCAGTAAAGGGTATCATGGAGGAGGTCAGGAAGAAGTTCAGACAGCCTGCAGTCATTGACGAGCGGAGGAAGGTGCACTTTGTGGAAGAGGTCATGCCCAATGTGCCAACTCTTACTGAGGAAGAGGACGGGATGCTGGAAAGTGTTTCAGGGCTGGAGGAGGAACTCTACAAGAAGGGAAAGAGAGTCAAGGGGACACTGAAGGAGGGTATTGACAAGTTCCTGTGGAGGGAGGAGGACAAGGTGTGGGGAGCCTTTGGGGTCACTGTGGACAAGTCAGCAAAGGGTGTATTGGCAGAGCAATTTCTGCCTGACGCATTTGAGTGGTCAGAGGAGCACTTTAAAAA
Organism: Triparma columacea; assembly: GCA_030267965.1. Lineage (NCBI taxonomy): Eukaryota > Bolidophyceae > Parmales > Triparmaceae > Triparma > Triparma columacea. The sequence goes on along the minus strand of BRYA01000093.1, from coordinate 7,346 downwards.
TAATGGGAACTTACCAAGGACAATCAGGAATGGCGTCAACGGAACTAGAAGCATGCATTTTCGTGTAGGTAAGAAGGTCCCTGCCATCACCAATCGACTATTTGAGATGTGGTATGTGTGGAAGGAGGTCAAACTTGAGAATGGCCGGACTTCCTACATATTAGCTTTTGTGCCACTGACAGAGTACCCTGGAGGAGGCTTCAAGGACCTCAGTAAGGAAGGATTTGTGCTAGCAGAGACTACAGGTGTCTACTTCTTCAACGAGATTGCTTCAAATGTCTGTAGATTCACACGCATTCAAACACTTGATCTGAAATTTACTGGCCTTCTTCAAAAGGCAGTGATGGACAAAGCAATTGACTACCTTGCGAAGAGTCAGCTTATTGAGGCCAACAGCTTGCAGAAGAAGTTCAGGAGGAACGGGAAGGAAGTTGATGCTGAAGTCAGGGGGGCCTTGGTGGAGAGGATGAAGGAGGGTGTTGAGTTGGAGGAGGACCAGAAGAAGGTTTTTGGGGAGTTGGAGGAGCTCTTTGGTGGGAAGGATGAAGAAGGGTGGGGGCCTCTCGAGTCACCTTATGAGGGAGTGAAGATGGAGATCAAATATAGACAGCAATTGGAGGGAGAGACTAGCATTGCATTAGGCAGAGCTCTTGGTGAAGCAGACTGTACTGCGGAAGAAGCTGCTGCTTGGTACTTTGAGTTCTGCAGCAGGGAGAGGATGGCTGTTGACCGGGAGGAAGGGAATCTGGCTAGACTAGAGATACACACATACAAGGGCAAACCCAACGAGAAAGTGGTTGCGACCATAAAGAAATTCCCAAAGTTCATTAGCAATCGAGAGTTTGTCAACAAGCTAATACTGAGAAAGGACACAAACAAATCCATTTCCGTTGCTATCTGGCCTCTGAAAGATGAGGTTGATTATGGTGGGAGTGCTGGGACATTCGTAAGAGGAACAACTCAGGCAATCTTTATTGCAACTAACATTGAAAATGTTAGTGGAATTCCTCAGTGCAAGATTGAGCTACTGCAACATGTTGATACAGCAGGGTACTTACCTAAATCTCTTATTGACAAAATGATACCAAACACCCTGGGTGCAGTTGCTGACTTGAGAACATCTTTCAATAAAGATGAAGAGGTTGATAAAGCTGCACTGGTCTCTCTTGCCAACATCATCAAGAATGAACACCAAGATTATACAGATGAGGAGAAGGATGCAATCAGGAAAGGGAAGGAGTTCTATGAGAAGTGCGTCAAGAGTAAGCACTTTGAAGATCTCAAGAGTCCTGACCCAAGGGTCAAGATGAAGTCAGTGCACATTGAAGGCCAGAGTCTTGTTTCGGGTGTAGGTGAGACAGTTATAGACGCTTCTCTTGAAGAGTGTGTAGCATTTGAATTCACTAAGGACTTGAGGGAGAAACTA
>BRYA01000092.1:53046-73534 GCA_030267965.1 Triparma columacea | reverse complement strand
CCCTAACCCTAACCCTAACCCTAACCCTAACCCTAACCCTAACCCTAACCCTAACCCTAACCCTAACCCAAATCACTCCTTTCTCCTTCTCTCTCCTCCCCATAACCAAACTCACACTTTTTTCATCACCATACACGACTACTACACTTCCATTATACTCACAAACCACTAAACTCACCCCTTTCTTTTTCTCTCTTCTCTCCACAACCACACTCACACTTCTTTTATTCATCCCAATACACATCTACTACACTTCCATTATACTCACAAACCACTACTCTTACCCCTCAACTCCTTTCTCTCCTCTTTACAAACACACTCTCCTTCCTTTTATTAATCCCCATACACATCTACTACATCTTAATCATTCTCACAAATAACTATAACACTTCCACAATTCTTCAAAACTCTTTACACATCTACTACACTTCCATTATATTCACAAACCATTTTATCACTCCCACAACTCTTCAAAACTTCACACACATCTACTACATTTTCTCAATACTCACAAACCCACTAAAACAATGCCATTATACATCTACTACACTGTCACAATACTCACAAACCACTATAGCGCTCCCACAATATATCTAACACATCTCTACAATATTCCCAACAATAACAAATCAAGTCAATTTCTCCTACAAATGTTGCTGCCCTATTAGTCACTCCTCATCCTCATATGGCACAACACTGCTCACTTTAGCCTTCCCACCCCCTACCCCTACAATATCCCCCCCATCAGCGCCTTTAACACTTGCTCTCCTAATACTTGCTCTCAAAGTACCTGCTAGACCACCCTCAGCTTCAGCATCTACACTTGCTCTCCTGACACTCTCTTTCTTTCTAGCATCTCCAGCTGCAGGAATGAACTCAACTGGGACCTTTGCCTTCAATTGATCAGTAAACCATTGTGGCTGTTCTTCGTCCCATTTTGCCCAATTTAATTCAACCCATTTCTTTATGTCACTCTCAATAGAGAGCCAATGTTGTCTTGATTTCGTAAGCACTTGAAACTTCACTTCTTCACTTTTTCCATGAACAAAATATGACATTGAGTAGTCAATTCCTCTTTGAGTACTAATAAAGCTCGTCATGTACTCCCTGTTTATGTTCAAAAGGAAACAAGCAAAACAGGCAGTAACAAATGGGATAAGAACTATAGCAGTTGTTTGTGCAATTCTTAACTCCTCCTCAATATTCTTCTCTAGGCTTTTAGCTGTAAGAATTGCTACTGGAAGACTGCTCATTGTCAACATAAATCCAAGCACCCAATACATTCCACCAAGCTCATAAGGATGCCTAAATTGTGCAATTGATGTAAAGTCTGTCACAACTTTCACCAACACTCTGCTGACAATACTACTCAGTAACTCTGTTGAGCCTCCTGCAGGAATCCAATACCAAAAGTCTCCTCTGAGTATCTTCACCAACAAGTACAGAAGCATATCAGCACTAACATAGAGAGAGACCCATCTACCACCAAGTAGCCCTAACACAACTATTGTCATGCATCTTATCACAAGCATACATGCGCTAAAGAACATAAGTGCAACAAATATGACAGATCTCTTGGTGGGATTTGCAGGCACATACCCATAGAAGTCAGGCACTTGTTCTCTCTTCACTGGGTCAGTGTCCCAGTCATAACTGATAGTTGCTGATGCGAAGCCTGTTGTCAGGGCTGAAACTGAAAGTGAGACCCAAGCTGCAACTGCAACATCTCCATTATCTGTTGCAATAGCCATGAGTTGGATAATCACTCCAGGTATGGCCTCAGCAAACATCTCTATCCCTTTCATGTAAGTCATCTCAACCATTGGGTCAATTGCAGTCCCAACCTCCTGCTTTACTCCCGTTGCAACCCTGTAAGCATCAACTGCAGGCTTAAATCCAATCAAAATAGGAAACCATTCCCATAAGACCCTTTTCATTCCCAACTTTCTGTTTTGTCCCCAAACAAAAAGCATCTGTATCCCTATGGACGCCATCAAACTTGCCAAAGATGCCTTAAAGTAACCATATTTCTGATCATCCAAAAACATGTACGTCACATACACATCAGTTAGCAAATCTGCCATACTTGTAATAGCCCCAACACTTACTCTTGCTTTCAAACCCCAAGGAACTTCCTCCAAAAGCCTATAACTAATTGTTTCAAGCATAGGTCTGAACCATTCATACTCCTCATCAAGCTCCTGTAATGCAGGGAAATTTAATATGAAGGCATCAACTGCAGCAGCTGGCTGAGTGTTAATAGCCAAACTCCTTGCTAGAGACTCTCCAATCTCCCTTCCTTCCTTTTCTCCCAGCTCTATAGCCTTACCCTCTACCTTCTTCAACTTACTCAGCTTGATTTTGACAACAGCGTCAAGCATTGGTGTGACAAATGCGTACTTCTCTGCAGCCTGTCTGAGAACATAGTTTGACCCTATAAATGACCTCGCCGCCTCTTCCTTTGTCATTCCCTTCTTCCTGAAACTTAATGCAACCAACAGTTGCTCACCCAACAACTGCCCTATTTGTTTAGGATCTAAACCTGCATAGTCTTGTATAGTATCATCCACAGCATTTGAAGCAATTAGTGCACCTCCATTGTCCAAGCCAACACTTGCTCTCCTAATACTTGCTCCTAAAGCACCTGCTAGACCACCCTCAGCTTCAGCATCAACACTTGCTCTCCTTACACTCTCTTTCCTTCTAGCATCTCCATCTGTTGGAATAAGATCTACAGGTACTTTGGCCTTCATTACATCAGTAAACCACTCTGGCTGCTCCTCTTCCCATTTAGCCCAGTTAAAGCCAACCCATGTCTTAATTTCTCCTTCAATTGAGATCCAATGATGTTTTGACCTTTTAAAGACTGAAAACTTTATTGCGTCCTCTTCCCCATTAAGGAAATAACCCATTGACATATCCTTTGATCTTTGTGTACTCCAGAAGGTGTGCAAGTACTTGCTCTCAATGTTAAAAAAGAAGAAAGCAAAACACAGGGTAGTTGTCAGTATGGTATAAGTCACAATTGATGATGCAAATTCAATAGCCTGCTCATCAACAATAGGTGAAGCTACATATATTGACATTGGTAGGCTCGCCATTGTCAACAAAAGACCAAACAACCAGTACAATCCCCCAACTTCGTTAGGATGTCTAAAATGCACCATTGAAGTAAAGTCTACAATGATCTTGACAATCACTCTGAAAATAATACTACTCACAACTTCTCCATTACCCCCAAATGGCAACCAATACCAAAAGTCTCCCCTCAATATCTTAACCAACAAGTACAGGCCAAGGTCGGCTCCAATGTAGAGAAATGCCCAACTACCTCCCATCAACCCAAGAAGAACTATTGTTGTACACCTTATTAAAAGCATCCCTGCTGACAAGAGCAACATAGACAAAAACACTACTGTTCTCTTGCTTGCTTTTGCAGGTATATACCCATAGAAGTCTGGTGACTTTTCTCTCCTAGCAGGGTCTGTGTCAAAGTCATAACTAATTGTTGCAGAGGCAAAGCCTGTTGTAATTGCTGACACTGCAACTGAAAGCCATGCTGAAGTTCCAACCTTTTTGTTGTTAGTTGCTATTGCCATAAGTTGGATGATCACTCCAGGGATTGCCTCAGCAAACATCTCAGTACCTTTCATAGCTGTCATCTCAAGCATTGGGTCAAATGAAGTCCCGACCTCTTGCTTTGCTCCAGTTGCTACCCTGTAAGCATCAACTGCAGGCTTGTACCCAAACAAGACTGGAATCCATTCCCGCACCACTCTCTTCATCCCCAACTTCCTGTTTTGTCCCCAAACACAAAACATCTGAAACCCAATTGACACTGCCAAACTTGCTAAAGAAGCCTTAAAGTACCCATACTTCTTATCAGTCCAAAACTTATTTGTCACATACACATCAGTCAGCAAATCAACCATGCTTGTGGCAGCACCAACAGTCACCCTTGCCTTCAAGCCTAAGGTAGACTTCATAAATAGTTTCATAACAATCTCCTCAAGCATTGGCCTTAACCACTCTTGTCCATTCATAACCTCCTGCATTTCGGTGAATTGATGAGCCCATTCATCTACAGCATGAGCAGCAGTTGCTGTGGTCAACATGACTGCTGTCATTGCACTCCCAATCTCCCACCCCCTGGCTTCCTCTGCGCTCTTAACCTCTCCCTCATTTGTTGCTCTTCTTTTAAATTTGTTCATAATCACAGCATACAGCATAGTTCTAATGAAACCATGCTGCTCTGTAGTCTCTCTCAGTGCCCTGTTGGCAGCAATGAATTCCCTCACGACCGCTACCTTACTATCCCCAATATTTCTTCTATTCACTCTCTCCATCAGCTGCTCTCCAAACCTTCTCCCGTCCTGTTCCCCTGCTTCCTTGCTCATGAGCAGATTGTCGAAGTAGTAGGCAGCATCCGTTGCCAAGCCCAGGTCCTTAATTACACTCTGTTTGCTGGCAACCTTTCTTGACCCTCCGGACGCTTTGAATGACAAACGGGTCAAACGGGTCGAACGCTCATGTCTAGTCATCAGTTCAACATCTGTCTTCATCTTGCCAGCCTTTAAGAACCTTACAGCAGTGAATAGCCCTTCATGTTCAACTGTGATTACAAGTGTCTTGTTGTTGACTCTTTGAAGTTCAAGCTGGTAGTCAGCTTTGCTTTTAAGGTTCCAGAAGAATGCTGCAACTTCCTTGTGGGATGATCTCACACTTATTGAAGTCTTTCCCCATCCCATTCCCTTCTCTGCCTTTATCATTGTCGTTCCAGTCAACCCCCTACTGATCTCTTGAGCTCCGTCAATCTCGTCAAAGTGACTTCCAATCCCTGGCACTCCCTCAATTGCAATCTCCTCAAACTTTGCAATGATCTGCTGTCTCTTGAAGGTGTCAATCTCTTTGCTCTTGTCAAACTTCTTCCTCATATCTGAGACAGTTGCAAGAAACCTTGGTGCAAGCTTGTTTGTGATAGAAGAGTAGAAGACACCACCAAGGTCTACCTTTGTTGTGAAAGTGACTGATGTTTGTGGCACACCTCCAATAGGGCCAAGTGGCTCAAACACCCATACTGTGTGAATCTTCACTAAAACATTCCCAGCCTTTACTGGAAAGTCTTCCTGAAGTTGGTCTGTATCTGTAACATCAATGATAACTTTGCCATCATCTTGCTTGCACCAGGTAATTTTACTCCTCCCATCACGTGGAGCAAAACGAGGGATACCAAGTTCCCTTGTTGTGATGTAGTAGAGAGTGTGGGGATTTACTTTAATGACTTTCAAGAAGGTAATTCCATCAACTTCTTTTGCGTTCCTCGTAAAAAACCTGTTGCCCAACTTGGTATATTCGTATGCAGCACACTCCTCCACACTAGCATCAACTACAGTAGTGGCAAAACCAGTCCCACTGCTTGCCCCATCAACATGAACTAGCTTCATCTTGACCCTCTCATCAGGACTCTTCAGTTCATCAAAGTTCTCATCCACCTTGCACTTCTCATAGAACTTCTTCCCATTCTTGATTGCATCCTTCTCCTCATCAGTACAACCTTGGTGTTCATTTCTCATGATGTTGGCAAGAGAGGTCAGGGAGGCATTATCTACCTCATCATCTTGTGCAAATATCTGCTGAATATCACTAACAAGCTTCAGAGATTGTGGAATCTTTCGATCAACCACTAGTGGGGGTACAAAGCCTCCAGCATCAACTCTTTGCTGTAAAACTATTTGACACCGTGCCACCTCTCCAAGTTTTGCTATATTTCTAGCAGTGAAGATTGCTGTTACCTTACCTCTCACGGTGGTCTTGAATGTTCCTCCATAGTCTACAATATGTTTGACCGGCGTTACGAATACCTGGACACAATTTGTTTCTGTATTTGAAAATATAGTTGACCTACCCACAAATTCCCTGTTTCTCAGAGGGGAAGGCATATTTTTAAGGGTTGCAAAGATCTTCTCATTGGCCTTGCCCTGCGACTGTATAATTTCAATCCTGCCAAGCTCGCCAGATACAAGAGCGTTTCTTTTCCTCTCCCTGCCACAGTACTCAAAGTACCAAGCAGCTGCCTCCTCTGCTGTGCAGTCTGCTTGCCCTTCAGCGCGTCCAAGTGCAATACTCTTCATTCCCTTCTTCTGCTGTTTATACTTCATTGACATTATCACTCCCTCGTAGGGTGTGTGGAGAAGGTTCCACCCATGATCCTTCCCTCCTTCCCCCTCCCCACCAAAGAGCTCCTCCAACTCCCCAAACACTTTCTTCTGGTCCTCGTCCAAATCAACGCCCTCCCTCATCCTCTCCACCAATGCCCCCCTGACCTCAGCATCAACTTCCTTCCCGTTCCTCCTAAACTTCTCCTGCAACCTGTTGGCCTCAACAAGAGCATTCTTTGCAAGGTAGTCAATGGCATTGTCCATCACTGTCTTATGAATGCCACTAAATTTCAGATCAACTGTTTGAATGCGTGTCACTCTACAGACATTTGGAGCAACCTCGGCCATGATGTAGATTCCTCTTGTTACTCCAATTACAAAGCCGTCCTTGCTAAGGTTGGTGAAGCTTGCCCCATAATATTCACCCAAAGGCACAAATCCTAGCATGTATGCAGTCTGGCCATTGTCCAATTTAACCTCCTTCCACACAAACCAATTCTCAAATAGTCGATTGGTGGCGGCAGGGACCTTCAGGCCAACATGACAGTGCATGCTTCTAGTTCCCTCAAAACCATTCCTGATCACCCATGGTAAGTTCCCATTATTTTTGAAGTGCTTCTCAGATAGCGCAAATGTGTCAAGCAGAAATTCCTCTGCCAATACACTCTTTGCTGACTTGTCCACAGTGACCCCAAAGGCTCCCCACACGTTGTCCCCCTCTCTCCACAGGAACTTGTCGATGCCATCCTTCAGTGTCCCCTTGACTCTCTTTCCCTTCTTGTAGAGTTTCTCCTCCAGCCCTGCGACACTTTTCAGCATCCCGTCCTCTTCCTCAGTAAGAATTGGCACATTGGGCATGACCAGTTCTACAAAGTGCATCTTCCTCCGCTTGTCAATGACTGCAGGCTGTCTGAACTTCTTCCCGACCTCCTCCATGATACCCTTTACTGCTGCATACGCAGCCTTGACGTCTCCCTTCTTGATCCTGCCACTGTTCCAGCCTTCAACCCTAGATCTCGTGGATCTCACACTCTTGGAGCTTTTGACTGTGTGAACATTAACTTCTGGTTTCATCTTTGTTGCTCTCTCCTCTGCCTTAAGAGTTCCCACCATGGTGACTGCAGTTTGTCCAAACTTAAAATCAGTGAAGCTGAGCTGCCCCTTAATGACACCTCGTTGGACAGTCTTGGTCTTTATTGACGCTAGAATTTCGCCAAGCATCGCAGTTGCCTCATCAGAAAGATCGTCCTCATCAAGGGGTGTCACCTCCATAATGCTCGTCGATTCGTCGGGGGAGACGACTTTGACGTCGAGGAGAAATTCGACAAACTTATTCCCGCTGCCGTAGTGCTGCCAGTAGACGAGTCTGTGAATGACTCCTTCCTCTTCGTTAGGCTCGTAGAGGGTCTTCCTCTGGAATTTGCCCTGCTCGCAATCGGTGAGAATGAAGTTTATAATCTTGTCACGCTCGTTGTGGAGGACATCAGCGAGCTCCATGGCCTTCACATCGATGCCGGTGGAGTTGTCTATGAGGCCTTCAATGGCACCTTGGTCATCCAGAAGCTTCACAAGTATACCTTGTTCGAGACCAAGAGCTGCATAATCGATATCTACGGGGCAGTGTATTGCTGAGGGTGTGTGATTGGGGCTGGAGAGGGGCTGCGGGGGGTCTTTATTCCTGACGGTGTTGTCAGGATCTAATGTCATTGACTGAGAGGAAGTGGCGTGGCTGACAGTCGCAAGGCCGACTGGCATGCGGCCGGGAGTCGCGCACCCGACAGCAGGCGGTATAGCGCTTAGATTGTTCTCGCCCGCTACTCCTCCGTTTAAGGGATCGTCGGAAATTTCGGCGTTGAAATATTCAAATCCAGGCTGAAGATGAGGATGGCCAGAAATTTCTGGGGGTGGTTTTGGGGGAATTTTTGGTGAAAAGGGTCAAAAAAAGTCAAAATCTTAAACTCCCTCAGAATGGCTTCTCAGCCCTCCCCTGAACAATCAAAATACTCTACTTTTCATCTACACGACTACGCAAACTCACCTCGTCTGGCATCCTCGTGAGAGCTTCTAGAGACTGCGAAGGGGACAAGATTGTTGCAAAAGTGAGAAAAATTACAAAGTTTCAATGCGTCCTCCCGCGACACTCCTGCTATCTCTTTAAGTACTAAATAGTACTTTTTTTCTTCCGGCTCTAAACGCACAACTCACCTCGTCCGGCGTTCTCATGACCATACTCAGAGTCTGCGGTAATGGCGATTACGGCGTTTGTTAGGCAAAGTGAAAAGATTTCCACATGTGCTCCAACATATCGTCCTCGTTTCCCTGTAGAATATCAAGGGTCTCCGCCCCTACAACTCCCTAACACGAACTCACCTCGTCCAGCGTCCCCATGAGGTCTTTCAATTGCCAAAGACGGAGTAACTTGCCTCTCATGGCCTAGATCGGGTACTGAACGGCAGTTATCGGACATTGGGGCATCAACCTGAAGTGTCTGAGTCTCTTTGACAAGGTCCTCTCTCCCTCCTCGGGATTCACTTTCAGTGTCCATGTGCAGTTGCTCAACTCTGGCGGGATTTAGAATCTGTGGGGGCATGGGTACGTTTGGGGAGAGTGAGAATACTGCCGGTCACGTCCCATCTTGGAGAGAGATGTTGCCCTCGATCACTCAAGCCGGCATTCAGGCCCCTTCTGAGAATCCAAAACACACCCACACAAAACAGGTTCCATCGCTGCCTCTCTCCTCAGGGTTTTTTTGTCGCCACTTTCTGTTGATTCATGCCTCCTCCACCCCCCCGGCGCCTATATTCTTCTGTTGATCCTCCCCTCCAACCTACCTGCCTAGCACTCGTCTTGTAGCCCCACTCCTTCAAGGGTCTCGAACAACAGCTACCCGATGTTAGATTTGTATTTCACTTATGGCCGTTGTACGCCCACAGTTTGAGTGCTCCCGAAGCTAATCTGTTAGAGTTACGCTTCTTTAGGCACAATCCCTCGGGTCTGTTTGGCTACAATAAAACTATGCGGAAAAAACCTCTTGGATTTTGTTGGGGATTGGGGAGGGAGAAGGGGAATTCTGACCAAGACCAAAAAACAGATGTCATCCTACTACAACCCTGTCACTCTGAACGACGTGGCTGATGACCCTTTGATTGATGAGGATGATGATGGGTACCCCCAGGCGAGTAGTAGTAGTACACAACGTAGTACTGTGCCCCCCACAAGTACCCCAATCCCCAGTCGTGACTATGGCCCGCCTGCAGCGTTGAGAGAGAGCAACGAGGCAGCTGGAGGCACAGATATGCCTAGTGTGATGAGAAATATCTGGGTCAACGTCAAGTTCCTCTGTCGCGCTGCCTTTGATGATATCAAGAGAGCATATTCTTCAAACCCGAAACTGTGTCTTAAGGGAAGTGGGATTGTCCTGACGCTTCTGACGCTACTCGTCGTTATTGCCTCACTAACTGGTGGAGGGAATGGTGCTAACGGCAATCCAGTGCCTCCATCTCCTGCTCCTCCTTCTCCTGTCAACCCACCTGCCCCTGACAATCCCGGAAATAGCACTCCTCCTGTTCCCCCTTCTCCCTCTCCTCCAGCTCCTGCTCCTCCATCACCCCCTGTGCCCCCCGCACCTAGCCCTGTTAACCCAGGCAATAACACCCCCCCTGTTAACCCACCTGCCCCTGACAATCCCGGAAACAGCACTCCTCCTGTCCCCCCTTCTCCCTCTCCTCCAGCTCCTGCTCCTCCGCCCCCCGTTACGCCCCCCGTTATCCCCTGTCACATGTCCTGTCAGACCGACCGCAACGTCACGTACGGAGGTGAGCGTGTCAGCGCTGCAACACTCAACCCACTCACCCCAAATGTCAAACTAACTCACACACGTTATAAACTCTTCAACCTTCCATTTCTCCCCCGAAATTCCCTAGACAAAATCCACGAGTTCCAAGGTTCCTTCTATCAGGTCGCAGGGGGTAGTTCCATTACTTTCACTTGGTTCACCGCCAAGCTTTACGCTGAGGTGAGAGGCCTATGACGATGACAAAAGCGCAAGCCATCATAAACTAACCCCCCTTCACAGATGCGTTGCTTCTCAGGCCGAAAGGGTCACCTCGTCGCGATCAACTCCCCCGAGGAGATGTCTTTCGTCCAGTCCGTCATATCAGATCAGCCTTCCTACGCTAACGACGCGCACATGAACGCTTGGATAGGCGGGGTCGCTGAGTACACATCCTCCTTCGTGTGGGACGGGTTCTGTGGCGACCCTGTGAAGCTTGACACGGGCTACACAAACTGGTGCGAGGGAGAGCCGAGCAGTTCCAACGGTAATAGCGAGGTGAGAGTGAGAGTTGGAGTGACAAAGGAGGTATTTGGACGGCGATCCAAGCGTAATCAATTACTCATTCACTCTCTCGCCCTCGCCGCAGCACTGTGTGGCTTCTCATATTCATGGGACAGGGTGCTGGTATGACTTCAGCTGCTACGATAGGGCCAACTATTTCGTGGTTGAATATAACTGAAATTGAGGTTGGCTCCCTCCCTCCCACTCACCCCCTCAACACAACACATAAGCACATCGATATTTTGTCGGCAGGAAATATTTCGCTTCGATTCCTCTCCTCCCGGCCTAACAAAAGTTCACACAAATTTAGTTTGCGTTCTATGTGTGCTGTTCGATTATTATGTATTATTTGCTGTACAGCAATTGCTGTATTCATAGCCCTTTGTGCATCATCCCGCGACCCCCACCTTTCTTTGGCTCCCCTGCTTCTTCCCCCCCCCCATCGCTCTCCCCTTTTTCTTTCCTCCAAACATGCTAAACCTGCCCGTCTTGCTGATAGTTTTCTCCTCCTCGATACTCCCCGGCTCAGCGTTATTTTGAGACTGCGTGGTCTTCAATTGGTCCTGACATTCCTTCAAGAAACTCTCAATCTGCGGGTGACCCGGTTGCACATTTAGACATTCCTCGAACTGTGCAATCGCCCCAGCCAAATTCCCGTCTGCCTTCATTGCCATTGCAAGGTTGGCCCTTGCTCCAACGTTTTGGGGCTCCTTTTCGACTACCTTAAGGCCGGCCTCGATATCTTCCTTTATTTTCCTGCTCATTTTCAGCTCCTCTTGGCACTGTTCGAGGTAGCTTGTAATTTCGCTGTCGTTCGGTGCCACCTCCAGCAGCTTCTCTAGCCAGAGCACCCCCTCTTCGACGTTCCCCTGTTCGATGAGAACATACGCCATGTTTCTCAGTATCTTGGGATCCTTTGGCGAGATCTTGCAAGCCTCCCTGTACGCGGCCAATGACCCCTCTGCGTCCTTCGCGAGCGCCAGGTAGTTTCCAAGGTTAAGGTGGGCGTAGGCGTTGCTTCTGTCTATTTTTATGCTGGCCTTCAGGTACTCGATGGCCTTCTCTGTCAAGCCGAGCTTCCCCTTCATGTAACCGATGTTATAGTAAATAGTGGAGTTGTCTCCCTTGCTTCCACCGCCTGCACCCCCGGCGCCCGACACTTCCAACTCCCCAATTTCCCCCTCTCCTTCACTCCCCAATTCGTGTTCGTCCCACAGCAGCAGATTTTCCATGGCATCGATGGCCTCCTCGAAATTCCCTGCCTTCATGAGTGCCATGCTTAAATTGTAGTGGGAGTCGTAGTGAAGGGGGAGGAGAATGATGGCCTCAGAATATTGTTCAATTGCCTGTTCGTGCAAACCCTGCGTGAGGAACGCATTCCCGCAGTTGTAGTGGGTGAGCCCGTCCCCAGGCTCCAGTCTCATGACTTCCTGGTACTGCATGATTGCCTCGGCCGGCTTCCCCATTTCCATGAGGGCGATACCGAGGTTCGTTCTAATATCTGGGTCGTCAGGTTTCATGCTTAAGGCCATCGAGAAAGCCTGGACGGCCTCCTCAATTGCCTGACTCTTCCCCATCTCGACTCCCTTCGTAAAGAGCGCGTTTCCAAGATTGTAGCTGAAGTTTGCGCTTGTCCCTCCCTTTTTGACGGCTTGCTTCATTTCTAATATCGCCGCGTCGAGCTGTCCGCTATTCTTGAGGGCCAGCCCCAGGTTCTGATGGCAGTTGGCGTGCGACGGGTCTGTGGTGCGACGGGGCTGTTGTAGTTAGCTAGCTTTCATTCGCAGCCTTCAAGGGCAACAACTTTGGCACATTCAGCTTTTGCCCAAAATTCTCTCACCTAATCTTAGTGCCTCCTTGTAGTGAATGATGGCCTTCTCGTTGTCCGGGGGGGTCAACTTTACGTAGGTGTTCGCCATGTTGTAGTGCTCGTCTGCTGTCGGACGCAGCTCAAGGCTGTGAAGAGAGGGGGGGGGGGGGGGGGGTTAGTGGAAAGGAGAGGAGAGGTGAGGAGAGGAGAGGAGAGGAGAGGAGAGGAGAGGAGAGGAGACGGGGCCAGACACGCACCTCTTACTGAAGTACTCGAGCGCCTTTTCGAACATGTCCATATGTTTGTACGCGACGCCGAGGTTCATGTAGGCCGCAGCATCGTTGGTGTTCAAGGCTAGGGCCTCCTTATAGTGATGGATGGCCTCTGTGATGTTATTACTACTCATCAGGGCGTTCGCGAGGTTGTTGTGTATAGCGCCCGGGTTTAAAAGCGTCTTGTCCTGCAGCTCCCTCTTCAGCCCCTCGATCTTCCCTTGCAACAAAAGCTTCTCTTCACCTCCCTCGACCAGCATTAGCCCTCCAAACAAACTCCCCCTCCTATCTATCTTTGGCCTGTTGCCAACTTTCATCCTCCTGTGAATGTATAGTATCGTGGGTTAGCATTTCGCGTATTCAACTCACTGTAAGCTTCAACAAGCACCACCATTTGGCCACCCTAACTGCCGAGGATAGCCAAAAATTGATCAAATTACAACACGCGCCGAAATATAGTCAACCCAGACGCACATTGAGTCTAGTTACGGCGACTGCCTCGTTCAAAATCACACCGCAAGAGCACCTCGCTATTGCCTCAGCCTTGATCCCTTGAAGAGATGTCCAAGGGTAGTAGTAGTTATTCTTAACCTTTGAAGCTGTCACGCCTGGCGTCGTTCGGTTCGACAAGCGAAGGGTGACACTGTGGTGGAACCCTGACCCTCTTGGTCCCTCTTCTATCTATGAATTGCTAAATGACTCACCTCCTGACTTTTACACAACTCACACTAAAACAACACTTTCTTGAATTGGACCAAAGGAAAGGAAAACCAAAGGAAAACCATGCCAGGCCACCGGTGGCCCGAAAACAAAATCTCGGCGGGAGAAATAGAGCGGATGTACCGAAACTATAACCTCGCTCTTGACTATTGGCACGAATCTCTCCAGAAGAAGTGCCTGGCAGCATGGAGAAAAACGACCATCTTCACCAAACCATCACAACCAGGGAATATCGGAGCAATTTCATCTCAATCGGCCCCCCTTAGTTCCATAACACTTTCCCCTTCTAGGAAATTACCTCCATCTCGTGTTCCTCTCTCTCAACTGTCAAGGCTTGCAATCGAGGATTCCTCAGGTGTAAATAATGTGTTTCAGACGATACAGAATGTGAGGGCGAAACGTTTGAAACTTCGTTCCACCGCTATCGGTCTAGATGAGAGCTACTCTTACGATCGGCAGAACCTTTCACTTACGAGCAGAAAAAATATCTCAATTGAACATTCAACACAGGTACGAACCGTCCAGTCTCCCTCTCTCTCTCTCTCTCTCTCTCTCTCTCTCTCTCTCTCGACCCTTCTTAACCCCCCACACTACTGCTCACCCTCCACTCTCAGACGCTACTAGTTTCCTACAACCACCACACCCTTCTCTCCAAGTACTTCTCCCTCTTGCGTTCTCACTGCATGAGTGCAAAGTTGGAGCGAACTAGACGGGACATGAAGCGGTCGACGATAAGATTCGACCCCTCCTCCAACTCCCACTCCTCCCCCTCCCGCTCCCACAGGGAGCAAGAGGCCGAGGCACACCGACGACACTTATTGCTCGCGGAGCTTCACTGCGAGAAGCTCCGGAAGCAACGCGGGCTCTCTGCTCTTACCCGTCTGATGAAAAAATACAACAAAACCCCCAACAATTTCAGGACCAACTTTGTCGCTCCCCCCTCAACCTACGAGCCTCCCCCCCAAAATCGGCCAAAGAATCACGCCCTCCTCTCCCTTGCGGCATTCAAATGGATCGTCCTAACCCTCCCCCCCGATACCTACTCCAACAGCTACGTTGCACCCTCCCACCCCACCCCTCTTCCCAACCAAAACGACGCCTTCATCAAGTGCAGATCTCTCGTCACGCCAGCTGTCTTCCATGCCATGTCTCTTAGAGCTCCAGGCGGGTATGCCCTACTTCTACACTCCCAGGCCTCCCGTGATGTCTATTCGGCGCAGAAGATTCTAAAGGATTGGGGCAGGTACACGAGAAATATTATCCTGGCAAGGTGCCACTACTCCACTACCCTCCTTTTCTCCACCTTCACCTCCCTCTCGCTCAACGCCATTGCTCGCAAGTCGACAAGAATGCAAAACCAATCCCTGGCGAGGATTTTAATGCTCCGCTCCTTCCACAATCTCAAGCGGCAGTTCCTCCTCCACCGTTTCTTCGTCCTGAAGACGTGCATCTCCGCGCTCAAGAAGAACGCCGAGTACTCCATAGCCTTCACAGAAATGCTCCTCCTCAAGGCCTCCCGCTTTTTCTTCCTTTTCTACGCCGGAAAGTCGTTCCGTTCCTGGGCAACTAACGCGAGGTCATCCCGTGCTCACCGCGAGGGCCTCCTCCACCGCCATGTCCTGCAGAAGTTCTTCCTCCCCTGGAGATCGGAGGCTGCCGCGTGCTCCCACAACAACCAGAATCTAAAGAGAAAGTCCGTAAAGGCTTGGAATGCTGTTACTTTGTTCAAACGCCGTTTCAAGTTCCTCATCAACGGCAACACTGACAGAAGGAATTTTGAATTGAAGTACCATGTCCTGTCTTGCCTCTACCGATTTATTTCTTGCAAAAGAATGGTGATAACGTTTCGTTATGAGTGCCTTTTCCGGATTATTTCCAAGGTATTCACGAGCTGGAAGCACATCGTTGAGGATTTCAGGTGAGTGAGAAGAAGAAAAAAACCGGAATTGATGACGACGAGCAATATGCAGCGAAATCTTACCTACCCTTTCCCCACCCCAGGCATTTCCACGAGCTTATGGACTACGCTGCCCGCCAACACCGCAAAATCCAAATGAGAACCTTCTTGGAACGTCTCGTGCGCCTTGCCAACCGCAGAAAACTAAACCGTTTCCAAACCTACACTGCGACATTTTACTTCGCAAGTCGCAAGTTTGCGACCTGGGTCGCGAACGTTGCCGCCCTTAAGCGAAACCGAGAGCTTCTCGCGTCTCATCTGCTCAACTTCACAGTCGGTAAAAGGATCATTCCGGCTTGGAAGAGGTACACGAAAAAGGTGAGAGAGAATGGTTGAGCTGCAATTCCCTAATACCCTCTACATTGCTCATCTCCTTCACACCTCGCTTCGTTCGTCGCCTCAGTCTATAGCAATCACCCAAATGTCAGTTGCCTTTACCATGAAGTTCTACATGTCTAGGTGGAGCTCCTTCGTTGACGACATTCTTACGGACCGCGCCGAGACGCAGGCAGCCTTGTTTTTTGAGCGTGCGCGGAAGAAATCGAAATCCTTCTTGGCTTGGGTTGGACAAACAAAGCGATCTATTGAATTGCAGACGAAGTCCGACCTCCTCGTGTCCATCGTTAAAGAGAGGATGTGTCGGAAGGCCCTCGTCCATTGGGACAATAAGACCATCTCCCGCCACAACGCAAAGATTAATTTCAAGGTGCTGAAGAAGCGGAGCGAAAATGTAAGTGCCGTGGGGACAATTGTTTGCTGCTTGTGCGTGAATTACAATACAAAGATTACGATCGTCTAACCCAAAACCTTCGATTCGCAGCTCCTTATGAGGAACTACACCAACAAGTGGAAATTGGAAGCGATGCATACGCGCACGAAGCGACTTGCCGAGTTGCTCAAGGTTTGGAAAGGGTTTGTTGAAGGATTTGCTCTGTCAAAGCGCTCCCGAGAGAATAATGAGCTCGCGGACAGGTTCCGGTACGTTGCTATGGCCAAGCTTGGCGTTAATGGTCTCTTCAACAATTGGAAGAATAGGTCCTATCTCAGGGCCTGCCGATCCGCTGCCGATACAATGCACCTAAAAACGGCGTGCAAGTGTGCCTTTACGAAGCTTTTTTACCACGCTAGCAAGCGCAAGGTGAAGAAAGAAGAGATGCGCCTCATTCGTATCAGGCTCTCCTTTGCCACGCTCCGCCGAAAGCTCCGGATCGTGGCTCGGGCCAAGACTCTCGCCCTGCTTTCCGCCACCTTGACATCCTGGAGGAACCTCACTCGCCAGTGCATTCTCCAGAGGGAGGGGAAGCTTGCTATTCTTCGCGGCACCTTTGGCAATCACTCTCTGAGGGCCTCCATGGACAACTGGAAGAACCTTCTCGACGAGAAACGCCGCAGAACGAAGTATTACTTTGTCGCATGGATAAAGTTCGCGCTAGCCCAGGCAACCAAGAAGGAAGCGCTGGGTGATAGGCGGAGGGAAATCGCTAGGATCCGCTCGCGCGTCCGTTTCAAGCGGTGGCAAACGAGTTTTGTTTTGGAGCGCTTCTCGAGGAGGGGGCTAAGTGCCCCATCCAAAAGAACGCTCTTACGTGGGATCCTTGCAGGATGGAGGCAAGAGGCCAGGCAAGCCGTTAACCTTAAAAGGGGCAGTGCGTTCCTCACCAAGCACTTGGGAGAGCTGAACCGAAAGGTTTTCCTTAGCTGGAAGCAACACACCCAATTTGTAAAGAGGGAGACCCGGCGCCTTCGCGCTCTTCGCATAGCCAGGACAAAAGCTGAGTCGATGGCCCACCAGAGAGAGAAGAGACTGATTTCCTCCGCATTTACGGCTTGGGAACAGCGCGTGGTGGATTGGATAAAGAAAGACAGCATTGCCAGGGACTGTGATTACTATTACGAACTTACCTCAATGAAGAGGGTTGTCAGGAGGCTCAGGGTGCTCCTTGCGAAGCGGCGAAAGAGCAAGTTGGCGATTTCCTTCCTGGGGGAGCGAAACTCCTACAAGTTAGAGCTCCTGTTCTTGGAGTGGAGGGGCGTGGTCACTTCTTCCAAGGATGCCGTCGCTGCCCTCAAGGTGAGGAATGTTTTCAGGAAATTTCGAGTCAACGTGAAGGACCAAATTCGGGTGAATGAAAAGGTGTCTTCGATGATAGTGAGGCATGGCTCGACTCTTCTCAAGGCCCACTTTATTTCCTGGGCCCTCCTCGTGGCCGGCAGAAAGGCGAAGCTGCGCGCTATGTTCAAGTTGATCAAGAAAGGATGGAAAGAGGTGGGCATGAAAAGGTTAAAGGGCGGCCCGAACATCGTCGGAGGCGTCGCTATGCTCAAGATTGGCAAGAAGTGCGACGCGAAGTGGAGCTTGAGAATGGGGTTCTTGGCAATGAAGGTCAGCTTTAGAAATGGGAAGGTCTTCGACCTGCTCACGTCCTCGGTGGAAAGGCGGATCTTGAAGCTGGCATTTTCTTCTTGGGAAGATGTTACCGATGTAGCCCTGGTGAACTATGAGAAGTGCAGAATTGGCATCAACCTGTGGAGAGGGTTCGTCGAAGCCAAGGAGAGGGATCATCATAAGTATGCCCTGAAACGCCTGCAGAGGTCGGCGCTGTACAAGTGGAACAGGAATATTGGCGAGCTTCGGGCAGATAAGATGAGGAGGCTTGAAATTGCAGACAAAGTTGACTGCCACCTGCAACGCAAGGAGCAGGAGAGGATGAAGGGCGCATTTTTCAAGTTCCTCTCCTTTGTCTCTGGGAGGGTGAAGAGTGAGCATCTGATTGAGGTTGCCGACGAGCACCACGCCGTGAAAAATATGGGCGTCGGTTTCAGGGCCCTCCGAGCTTCTGCGGCGTCCAGCCGGAGGAGGAGGGAAGGGAAGGACAAAGCATTTGCCCACCACCGCGATGGATTGGTGAGACGAAGTTTTAATGCCATCAAAGCCGCTAGCGTTAGCATGTCCGCCTCCAGCAGGGGGGCTGCTGCTGCTGTCGCTATCGCTGCCGTTGATGCTACTTCTGCTGCCTCATCCACAGTCTTGACTGATAGATTAGAGAGGGGGGAGGGGGGGCTCTTGCTGACATCTCCCAGCACTAGTTCGAAGATGTCGATTCGTGAATTGTAAGAGTTGGAGTGTTGTTTGTACATCAAATCACACGCCCTTATTATACGCTGCCATGTTAATTAGCCCACAGCCCACCCTCTCATCCTCCGCCAGCAGCTCCGCTCATGCTGTCCACGATGCTTGCCCTCCTGGCGATACTGCTTCTCCTCATGCTTTGTCTTCTCAGCCTAATTTCCTCCTTCGTGAACCTGCTGCTCATTCCGAGCGTTTTGTCCACGTCCGCCTCCAGGTCTGCAGTGCTCTGCATCTTCAGCTGCACCTTCATCGACGCCCTCTTGTGGAGCATCTTCTCCTCCTCCTCCTTCTTCTCCTGGGCCAGGTCGTACTCCAGCGCCTCGGTCCTCTTAATCCTCGCCTTCAACACCTGCATGCCCTCTGCTTTCTCTTCCGCATTGCTTGCCATGATCGCGTTGAACAGCTGTTTCCTCGAGTACATGTGGATCAGCGTCGAGAAGGGTAGCAGCCTGTTCCCAAGTAGGCCGTTCGAGAAGTCCTCGAACAGCTTCAGCATGGCGTTAGGCTTCCCCCCCTCCTCCCTCGTCATGACCATCTTCACAAACTCCTGGAAGTCAATCTCCCCGTCCCCGCTGCTATCGTACTTCCTAATCATTTCCTCCAAGTCCTCCTTGGAAGACACGAGGCCTATCGATATAAGTGGTTCCTCCAGTTCGTCTACGCTAATGTCCCCGCTCCCGTCCGCGTCCAGCGCCTCGAACCAATCCCTCAGCATTTTCTCCTGTTCCATCCTCTCCCCCATTTTCGCTCCTTTCCCTCGCACCGTCAACCACTGCAGGGTGTTGAGCTTCAGCATCTCCTCCTTCTTTTCAGGAAGGTCGGGAATCATTTCCTCCCTTTGTGCCTGCATCTCCTTGGTGTGATTCAGCAGCAGCTCACTCGTGGTGAGCCACATGTTATCCCGACTCATTTCCTCCCCACCTGTCGGATTTTCGTCGTCCTCGTTCACTCTCGTTGACACTCCGCCCTCATCCTCTTCTTCCTCCCCCTCTACGACCAGCTTCCCTCCCTTCCTCCTTAAATGAAAGTCGTCCACCACCTTGGTTGGCATCTGGTTCTGCTGCTCCTTCTGGTCCTCCTCCCACCAGAACTCGTAAAGCTTCGAGTCGCCACTCGGCTTCTTGTTGTTTTTGTCGTCGTTGTTTTTCTTCTCCTCCCCATTACCACCTCCTTCCTTGTCCTTGTCCTTGCCGCCTATGCCCCCCCCCCGCCCCCCATCTTTGCCGCCGCCCTTGTTGTTCATGTACCTCTTCTCGTTGGCCTTCTCCTCCTCCTTTGCCTCCCTCCTCGCAATGTCCCTCTCGATCTGCGAGAGCTCCCTGTACTTGGTCATCTGGCTCTTCAGTTGCGAATCTTCCGAATTTTTCGCCCACGTCGCCCCCATCGTCGTTGGCGAGCCCGCGTTGGACAGCGAGGACGCAATGTACGAATTTATTACGTCCGTGGAGGTTGTTGGAGGTGCGTTTATGGCCCTGCTGGCGGACGAAGGTCGAACTCCGACGACGCTGGACGTACCCTTCGGGGAGTGTGAGCTTATTTTGTTCATCATCATCATCGCAGTCTGTCCGGGGGACGGGGTGAGGCGCTTCCGCTGTGTGGACCTGGGCTGTGACTTCATAGGTTTAGGGTGCTTTGGCGACTGTGGGCTGGACACCCCGAAGCCGTGGTGTTGCTGATTGCGACTACGGTGCCCTTCATAGCTGTTGCCTCCGTGGCTACTACTACCCCCTCCTACTCCACCCCTGGGTGATGGAAGGGGACTCCTTGACGATGCAAAGCTTCCAATGCTTGCTGCTTCGCCACCGTGCTTAGGACTGAAGCTCCCTGTCCTCTCCTTGACTCCCTGTGGCGCTGTATACGTGTTTAAGTAGAGCCCAGGTTTTGCCTTGGGGCTTATCTTCTCCTTCGGGGTAGTCACCCGAGGAGGTTGCATTGGAGTGTGGGAGATTGACAGGTTAGGACCTCGTGGTGAAGGAGGCGCCATCGCGAATCACGGTTGGATCGAGGGCAGGGGGGGGGGGGGTTCCTAATCGTAAAGGTTGAGAGGATTTGGCTCTTGAGGGTGGTTTCGCAACTTCCGAGCCCTTTCCAAGCAGTTCATTTCA
>BRYA01000092.1:8536-52940 GCA_030267965.1 Triparma columacea | reverse complement strand
TTGCCCCCCCCCCCCCGTTTATCTTTAGATTTTCTCCCTTTTCCGCTGTTCCTCATCTCCTCCTTCCACCACACTAACCCACTTCACCCCCTTCTCCCCTCCCCTCGATAACCCCCCCCCCTCCTCTATCCACACCACCAGAATGTCTGGTAATGCCGATCGCTTAAAAGAGATGCGGCAGCGGATGCGCGCGTCGCGTTCCCCCGAAAAAGGAAGAAGAGACAGTAACCCTAATAATGAGAACAGGTGCGACCAACACAAGAGGGATGTGAAATTCAAAGAGAGGCTGACCCGCCAAGTTATGAACGAAGAAGCTCTGTGGCGAAAGAGCGTGCACGAGTTAGACGCGTCTCCCCCTACCCCCAACTGTAACTCAATCTCACCAAACATCCCCCCACCCCCCCCATCACCCTCCCTCCTCCCCATCAGCAACCCCTCCTCAAACACAGACGCGTCCGCCACCGGCAACGCGGGGAAATCTAAGCTCGAGCAGATGAGGCAGAAGCGCAGGCAGACTATGGCGACTGAGGCTCAGAACAAGGCCAACCCTGCAACCCCTGCGAGGGCAAACGCCCAGCAAGCAAAACCCAATATTACAACCCAGCAGAGCTCCCTCCTTAGCGAGCTCTCGGACGACATGCTTATGGCGACTTACAAGCCCCCCCAGGTCTTCTCTCTTGGGTTCACGCAGGACGAGGGCGTCGACAAAAACGAAATAAACAGGCAGCTCTTCTTCCCCGAGGCGTTTTCGGACTGGAGGGAATCCCTAGGCATGGACACTGAGAAGGACAGGGAGGACCTTGAGGCTTTCAAGCGGCGCAAGGAGCGGCGCAGGCGTAAGCACCCTTTCAACGTATGGCTCCAGAACTTCAACAAGAAAATGTTTGGCACCCCGATACCTGAAGAAGACGAGTACGACTCGGACGACGACGACGCGCACTCGAGCCTGCTCAAAGAGGAGGGCCTCTTTGTCGCCCACGGACCTGAGGGGGTAGACAATCTAATCGGGCAGGGGAGACTGTACTCTCGGATGAAGAGGGAGGCACTGCAGGCAGAGAACGAACGAAAGGACAGAAAGAACTATCAGAAGCTAGCCGACGAGGTCGATGCTGAGAACCAAGGCGTCGGTGTGATCAGGGATGGGGGGTCCAGCAGCGTGAGGGGGCCCTCCCTCTACGACGACTTCTTCCACGCAGACGGGAACCCAAGGGTTGCAGAGAACCCCGTGGTCCCCGGGTCGCACAGGCCCTATACCCTGGACAGCGATGGGGTCACGAAGAAGTACTCGGAGCACCTGAAGATCGAGCTCAACAAAATTAAGACGGGGGTCGCCTCGGCCGTGGGGTCCAACGACACCAAGAGGGCAGAGCTCATCGTCAGCCTGCCTAGGATCGCCTTCTACGACCATCCCGAACAGAACGCCGAGGAGAGGCTCTTCGCGGAGCTCAGGCTCGCCTACGGGAAGTACCAAAGCCACATCGAGGGCAGCTATGTCTCATTTCTAACCAGGAGGATCAACGCGCTCGTTTACGAGGGGCTCACGCTTAGGGAGACGATAGGTGACGAAGTCGGGGCGGACGCGAACGACGACGGCGTCGACGACAGCGAGCAGCTTCGTACACTGTACGACGACATCCTCGAGACTGTCTCAATCAGGCTGGCGGAGGAGCACGAGCTGAGGACGCTGAGCAGCGACCTGTACGGAAAGTGGCAAGCGCTAAAGGCGGAGAGGAAGAACCAAGGGTTCACGACGACGCCGGCTAGGCTCGTGGCGAGGGCGGTGGACACAAGGGGGGGGATCGACGCGGACGGAGGACAGCAAGACGGGGGGGGGGTGCCGACAGGGATGAAGGCGAGGCTGCTGGCGAAGCAGAAGAAGGTGAGAGGGGGGACGAAAGAAATGGAAGTGCTGCACGATCACGTAGCACATGAGCTAACAAAGACTGTCTCACGTCGCAGGATGCCGGCGTCAAGACTAAGGACATGAAGGAGGTACTCCAGGATTTGAAAGAGATCCTCCCCTGGCTTTCCTCGATGGTCACCAAGACGGAGCGTTTCCACCACGATACCTTGGTTCAGTTGAAGAAGACCACACAGATGGACGAGACCGACGAGAGAAAGTTCCAGGCGGACACACTAAGGAAGGAGGCGGTCATGAATAGGGAGCACACAGCGGAGAGACAGAGGGTCGAACTCCTCCTTGAGGCCTGCGACGCCCTCCTGCCAAAGGGCGGTACCGACTACATTCTGAGGTTGAGCAACGATGAGCAGTACCTCCGGACGGACGAGTGCAAGGATTTGGTGGAGAAGAAACGCCGCCTCCGCGTCACAAAGGACGTGTATTACTGCAACCTCCTCATCAACGACAAGGTGGTGGGCTCAACGATCGCGAAGCCTCTGGAATGGCCTTCTTACACCATTGGGTTCAACAAACGCTTCAGGTGCAGGTTGCTGAGGAGGCCTCAGAGCATTTGCGTCAGGATCGTAAAGAGCAAGGGCCTGCTCCAGGACCAGGTGGTCGCCAACTGTATGGTCAAGGTCCCCGGGGGGACTGTAGAGCACGATAAGGCGACCACCCACAGCCTGGCCCCGACGGTGTGCTGGTACCAGTTCGCCCAGGCCAGGTCTTACGCTTGGGACAGCGAGGCTAAGCCCCCCTCCAAGAGACTCCAAGGTGGCCTCCTGGTGGGATGCGAGTGGGGCGTCGATCGCGTCGGCGACGAGGGGGCAGGGGGCAAGAAGCAAGATGAGCACGAACCGATCGCTCCACTCCTGCCCGAGAGGCCGGTGGAGCTAGACGACGGGAGGCTTCAGGGTCTTAAGACGGCCGAGATGGACAGCAAGAAGATGTCAGACGACACCGACCACCACGGGAAGCCGGCAGACTTTGCCAGGGAGAGGGATTTTTTGGGTATGCTCCCCAAGTTGGCAACCATTGACCCGAACGACCCTCGTAATGCCAACCTATTCAGGCTAGGGGACATGCTTCTTCCGAGTCAGAAGAGTGCGGACGTGTTTCGCACTGTCGAGTCTTCCCTCCAGAGCGCTTTCAAGATGCCAGGAACAGATACGCTGTACAGCAACGTCTACGCGGTAGAGCAGCCGAGGCGACACCAGCTTCTGAAGCTTCGAACCAGCAAGCCCACGCTCTTCAGCAGTGCAATTCCCCTAAGCGAGGAGGTCATCAAGAGGGATGAGAACTACAGGGGCATTCTTGCTGCCGAGAGGAGGAAGCATGCGGACGAGGACGAGACTGAGTTGACGGCGGCGAAACAGAGAAAGGCCGTAGACAAGGCAAAGCTGAGAGACTTTGTCAAAAGGATTAGGGATAGCAGGCAGACTGAGAGCAAGTTGAGAAGGAAGAGGCAAGTGCATATGAGCGAGGTCGTGCAGGAAGGCCTTCTCCCAGAGTTCGTGAAGTTCCGCTTCGACCTTGGGGCCATTGCGGACTTTTTCGTGCCACCAAGGAAAAGGGGGTTGAGGCCCACCGTAAAGCAGAGGCACGCAGTCACAGCACTGGTCAGGAGCTGCAGGCTGCTTATTACCATCGTTGGAGCGAGGAACGTCCCCAATAGGGTCCGCATCGGCGGCGACAACAACAGGCCGAGTAGCCCCAAGAAGAGGGCCGGTAGCCCGCAAAGGAGAGTGAGGGCGAGAAACCAGATAGACGATGATGATGACGACGATATGAGTAGCATCGTCCAGAGTTTTGTCGTGGTGAGGTTCCAGGAGACAGAGGATAGGACACGGCCCGTCATGGGAAGCGCTCCCCTCTGGAAGCAGACTCTTGATGTTCCCTTCAGGCCGCCAATGGGGGACTTCAGCCCTGGCAGGCTCACCCAGGTCAGGGACAACATCGAGGTGATGCTGTTCGACTCGGTGAATGTCGACAGCGCCGGGGATGGAGGGTACTACGATGATGAGGTCACCGTCAGGAATGAAAAGAGATTCTTGGGTAACCTGAGTATCCCCTTTAGCACAATCTACATGGAGGGAAAGGTAGAAGGGACCTTCAGGTTGGAAAGTCCTGACGTCGTTCTAGGGTACAGCAAAAGGGCGATGAAGGTCGTCGATCCAGGAAGCAGCCAGGCTTACATTGACGACGAAAATGAAGCCAATAACATCGCCGACGACGCGGCGGGAGAAAGCGAAGCAATCGACAATGAGGGCGTCCCGCCTAGGGGGGCAAGCAATGCGCAGCTCATCAGGGATGCAGAGGAGAGCACTTATGTCAAAATCATGGCAACACTTGAACCCCTGCTCGTGGCTCCCCCCAAGGACAGCTTCACTAGCATTAGCGGAGAGAAGAACCTCCTCGTAAATTACTGCAAGAATTGGGTCGACAGGACGCTTTCAATCAGTAGATTCACAAGCAAGAGGGTTATTGAAGTCCTAGTTCCTGACATGCACGGTTGCAAATGGATGGTGACCAGGTACCTCAGGGCTCTGGAGCCTCCCCCAGGGTGCAACACTGTCAAGAAGGTCGCACACTTCGTCAGTATGATCCCGTTTCTGGAGGATTGGCAGGCTTTCCTAGGGGACTACGACATGTGGTGCACTTGCCAACAGTTCCTCGACATCCTCGCGGGAGACTGGGAAGAGCACGCCACCCTGCTTGCAAACTACTTCATGTACCTTAGTGATAAGGACCCTGAGAACATGGAGGCTGAAGTTTACCTGGTTCTCGGCAACGGGATACCGGAGGGGGAGACCGTCTACGTGATGAGGAGGGATGTGAAAACTCAGGATGTTGCCTTTTGGAATGCCAGCACCGGAGTCGCGTACGCCATAGACGACGATAAGTGTCCACTCCTGGATATCGGCTGCATCGTGAGCAAGGAGAATGTCTGGGCGAATGTCCAAAAATTCGGAAGGCCGAGCGAGGTCAGTCTGGACTTCAACGACAAAAAGTGCTGGAAGCCTCTCTTCGGAGACAGATTCCCGTACCCTGAGGGAGGGCTTCACAGCCTTCAGGAGAGGAGGCTGACCTACACGTCGCCTAGCACGAGCTTCGCGGAGGAGCTGCAAGACGAGCTGAACGAAACGTTGAAGAGGGACATTAGGAGGTGGAGGAGGGGGGCAACAGGTTTCAAGGGAGAGACAAGCAACAGGCTGAGGGCGCTACTGGAGACTTTGGAGGCGTGTAAGAGGGGAGACGCGACTTTGAGTCACAAGGAGCACCTGATGAGGCTGGAGAGGGCGAGCGGGAACAGGGAAATGTCCGGCTTGCCCTTGCACTTTAGCTTCACGGACATCCAGGAAGTCATACAGAAAGTTAAGGCCACCAGTGTGCACATGTGCATGCATCCCCAAGTTGATTTCGCTCTTGCAGTCAGGGTCTTTCCCTACCACAGTAACGTTCTGAGCGTCTGGGTCTACTTCGCTGCGCTAACCCCAAAAGCCAAGTAATTAAACGGGACTGAACGATACATCGAAAACAACACCACATTTTTTTCCTCAGCTTTTTCCTAAACAGAAACAATTCCGAAAGGCTCAAAACATCCCCCCTCCCTTCTGTTTCACCACCCCCCCCATCCCCCCCTTCCCACCGCTCTTGCTTAGCTTCCTCCCCCAAGCGCTTGCGCTCTTAAACTGCATCTGCCCCCCTCCCCCCTTCTTCTTAGCCTCCCTCTTTCCCCACTCCTCCTCTTCCTCGAAGTTCGACTTCCTCGCCCTGTCTGCCAAAATTTTGAGCCTCTCCTTCCTCCTCCTTTCTTCCTCCTCCCTCTCCATGGCCTCCTCCTCCTCTCTCAGTCTCCTGCACTCCTCCTCCTCCCTCTCCATCTCCAACCGAAGCCTCTCCTCTTCCCCAGACCTCCTCCGTTCCTCCTCCTCAAGGGCGAGCCTCTCTTCCCTTCTCTTGACCATTTCCATCGTCTTCTTATCTCTTTTCTTCCTCTCTTCTCTCTCAATCTCTTCCCGACGCAACCGCTCCCGTTCCTCCCTCTCTGCTTTCTCCTGCGGTGATTGAAGCGGGGTGGTGAGCGAAGCAGCGATGGAAGCGGATTTGCGCAACAGTAGAAAAAACTCGAAATTAGTAACGAAGGTCGTCACGAAGGTCGTCGACAGCCCTCTGCCGTGACAGCCCTCTGCTCGTGGACAACTCCCCCCTTCCTCTTCTCGCAACCGCCTCCTCACCTTCTTCTCCATCTCCCTTTTCTTCCTGATCTCGCCCGCGTCTACCATCCCCAGTCCCCCCGCGCTCCCGCTCCTCTTGACCCCTCCCCCTTCCCTCATCTTTTTCTCCTTCGCTTTCTTCGCCCTCGCCCCCTTCAACCTATCCGCGGCCTTCTTGACGTCCATGATCCTCCTTGCTTCCCTCGCCATCCTCTTCTCCTCTTCCTCTTTCTTCTTCTCCTCATCAATCTTCTCCCTCCGTTCCCTAGCCAGCCTCCTTTTTTCCTCCCTAACCCTTCTGCATTCCGCTTCTTCTGCCCTCATCCTTTCCTCCTCAGAGAACCTCCTTCTTTCCTCCTCTTCCTTTCTCAGTCTTTTCTGACGCAACGCTTCTTTTCTCAATCTCTCCTCCTCCAACGCAAGGTGGTGTCTCCTCATTCGTAGTTCCTCCCTTTCCATCATTACCCTTTCTCTCTCTTCGCGTGCTTCCCTCTCTACCCTTTCCTTCTCCTCGAGTCTTAGCATCTCGAGCCTCTCTCTCTCGAGCCTCTCCTCCTCTTCCTCCTTATCCCTCCTTGCCCTTTCTTTTCTTTCTTCTTCCTTCTCCTTCTCCTTCAAAGCCCTTTCTCGCCTCAATCTCTCCTCTGTCTCCTCCTCCAACAACCTCATCCTCTCCGCCGCGTCCTCCAACGCCCCCTCCCCTTCCTCCTCAACCAACCCACCACTCCTCTTCTCCCCCGACACTTTCGCTTCCACCTTGTATTTCTTAACGAGCAATATCTTCATTAATGAAACCCTGAAGAACTTGAGCAACCTCGTTGCAGCCTCCCTCTTCAAGACCCCTTCCCTCCTCCTGCACTCGTTCTCGACCCCGCTCATCAAGCTTACCACTATGGCGGTGTGAGTGTGTCCACAGCCGACGTCAAGGATCCTCAGCTTCTTCCCCCCCCTCCCCTCCGTGTCGACCTTCACCACCTCGCCCCCCGGCCCCTCAATTTCTTTTTCCACGAAAACTTTCGTCGGAGCCATGACGTTCCCCTCGTGCCCGACCCCGCACTGTCCCTCCTCGTTGAAACCCCAGCTCCACATCTCCCCCACCGCGCTCACCGCCGCAACGTGCGCGAACCCACAGCTCAGCACAGTTATTACCTTCCCCGTAAGTACCGCTCTCGGTCTCTTGACGCACCCCTCGTCATCTTCACCCCCCAACGCCGCACCCCAGCCAGCGCCCCCGCTAGCGCCCCCGCTAGCGCCCCCGCAACTTTCGCCCCCACCCGTTACCCCCACTTGCCCGTAAACGTTCCACCCCCACCCCAACACGTCCCCCTGGTCGTCCAGCACGCTGCAGCTCGCCCCCGTGCACCCCACGTCCATCACGAAGACGTTTTCCTTGCAAAGACCCTCAACCCTGGTGGGGGACGTCCTCTTGTTGCAGTCGCCGTGGCCGAGCCTGTAGTCACCCCCCCAGCCCATGGTCCAGACCTCGCCCCCCACTGAGACTGCTGAGGTGTGGTTGAGTCCGCAGGCAACGCGCCTGAAGCGAACGCTCCGACCGACGCCCAGGACGGGGTGAAACTTCCTCCTGAGTACAGTGTCGTGCAGCCCGAGCTGCCCCGCGTCGTTGGCACCGGAAGAGTAAAGCGTTCCATCCGAGCTGCACAGTACAGTGAACTGCCCACCGCACGAGGCCGATATCACGGTGTAATCTACCTCGTCCCTATCGTCGTCGCCACTATTAGGCTTATTGCTGTTTTTTGGATCGTTGATTTCCTTCCCCGCTTCCTTCCTCAAGTTGATTTGGCCCCCCCCCTTCTTACCCATCGCCCCCATCCTCCCCTTCCCCCCATTTCCCCATCCCACCGCCGTGTCCCCTCCCACCGCCACGCTGTAATTCTCCCCCTCTCCGCCGCCTTTCTCTCCCCCCGTCCCCACCAGCATCGCGTGCGAGACGCTCTTGTACTCCAGTCGCCCTGGAATCAGTTTATTGTACCTTGCACCACTGCTTCCATGACCTAGAACGTTGTCACCCCCGCCCCTATTTCCCCATGTGTATATTCTCCCGCCGTCGGTGATGACGCTGGTGATGTCGTGTCCCGCAAATACCTTGTAAGGAGAGTCAGAGGTTGGAACAGGGGACGAACCAGTTAAAACCTTCCCTGATTTCCCATCTTTGCCGTAAATTCCGCCCCCTCGTTGTCTCATTGGAGGGGGGGTCGGAGATGGAATGGCATGCGTGTAGATTGTCCTCTTCAACCCTCCCTGTTTCACCTGACCAAGCGCATTGTTAGAACTCGAGCCAAAAGCCATCACAAAGGTTGGTGGGAGAGGGGCTTCCTCGTAGGAAAGGGCGTTGCTGTCATTGTTGCCACGTCGCTCCGGCGAAGTTGAGATTCCGTTCGCTCCTGCGAGCTGCTTAAGCCGGCTCCTGACATCCATGTTAATTAAAAAAATTATTGAATCTGGTCCGGATCTGGGATAACCTTGAAGGCCCGCTGTTTCCATGCGGCGATGCCCGTCTACAATCAGGGACCAGGTGGCCATAGTCATTGCCTTTGCGATCGCCTGCGTGGTGGTCCAGCTGAATTTTGTTCAAGAGTACCAAAGTTTGGAGCCGACGAGCATAACTTATCCAACCACAACTACCACCAGACCCAGTGGTGATGCGTTGGGGAGCGAAATTTTGCGGCAACAACAAGAGCACGAACGGCGACCTCGTGATCAGCACGAACAACAACAACAGCCCATACAAACCACTCCCACCCCTCCAAAACCTCCTTCAACTCCCACCCCCCACAAAACCTTCGGTCACATTACTGCTGAGGAGGCCGCAAACGCTTTGTCGTGGACCCTCCCACCGTCCATTACCGGCGGCAGTAACTCCAACCTCTGGCCATTTGGTGCAGCGAATTGCGATACCACCGGTGGCGATCTTCAATTCAATAGATACGAGAAGAGATATGAGGTAAGGATGTAGAGCAATTGTATGGGGGAAACAACGAACCTTGACCATCTACCCTCAAAAAAACTCAAAAACCCTTTTTGCGATCCGCTCCTCTAATTGCAGAATCGTGTCACAATATGTGATTCCGACAACCCTTCACTGACAAAGATAGAGTGTCTCCTTGACTCCGAAGACGGTTTCCCAACCATCCGTACAACCGGAAAGGTTCGCCTCGGTCTTCTCGATCCAATAATTCGTATGTGCATCGCCACGAATCTCTTCCCCCCGTCTACATCCGACAAATCCAAGTGCAAGACGGACGAATTCATGGAACCGACGGGATGCGAGTTCACGGCGTACTGCGAACCGAAGGGTTACTGGAAGGATCAGGGGGGCAGCAAGGACGCACCCTTATTCAGGGCACTTGGGAGGTGAGGAGGGGAGCGGGTGGTGACCATATATATGGAGCGGTGGTGACTATATACGCATGCCCCACACCCCATATTTCTCACACACCCGATTTCCCAAAAAGCGCTTTCAACTGGATGAAGTCAGGGACGCTTAACGTCGTCTCCCCTTCCTTGGCTCCTCCCGTAACCTGGTCCCCCCCCTCCTCCTCCACGCTCCACTACGTAGCCTTCGGTGACTGCGGTGGTTCCTGGAACCCCGGACACTGCATGTCTGACCCTATAAACCTGTCGCTCGTTCAGCGCATACTAGGATACGGGGTTACGAACACGGTGGCGTACATGATGAGAGGGCTGAATTATGACGATCTAGCGAAGACTAACGGGGATAGGGAACGACCGATTTTTGAGCTTTGGGAGGCATTGACAGACGGGAATGTTTACCCCAGGAAGGTGAGCACGTGTAGGTGCCAAGTTGTCTCTTTCGGGTTGGGGGGGGGGAGCTTTCTCTGTCTCCACCTATTAACCCTTCCCCCCCTTCCCCCCCCCCATCTCCCCCTTGCAGGAGGCGTACGATGCTCTCCCAAGTCCCTCAAATGGTCCCCTAGGTAAGGTAGTATTCTCCCCCCCCCCCCCCTCCGGTACATGGTGGACCCCAATATGCGGTGGTCTACACGTTAGTTCCGTGTACCAGAACTTCCGTGAGAAGGTTGATGTAAGGTTAGACGGTAGGGCTAGGGAGCTATGGACGGACGGGTTGGTTGAGGATGTTGCGATTAAAACTAGGAACGTACCGTTGGGGGGGACGAAGTTCGACGGCAGTGATCTGGACGACGCTATCCTAATCGTTGCTAGGGAGGGAAGGAGGCAGATCCACAACAGGGATAAAATGTTTGACGCACTAGCTAAAGAGTTCCCAAACAGGATCATTGCCATGGTGGCGTTCACGGAGAAAATAGACTGGGTCCTCCAGTGCGCTTTCTGGAGGAAGTTCGGGGTCGTTGTGGGGATACACGGGGGTAACTTAGGTTGCTCCCCATTCCTTTCCCCCGGTCAGGCGTTGATAGAGGGTAGCTTTGAATGCGAGGCCAAGGAGGGGGGGGGGGGACAGCTTCCGAAGATGAGCATGTTCGGGGTAGCGGCTACTGCGCAGGGGGCTATGTACAGGTGCGCGCTGGTGGCTGATTGCGATCAGAAAGTCGGCTGCATGGACGGAGGAGGGACTATTAGAATTGACGAAGTTGTGAAGGCTGTGAGGGAAGTTGACGCGGTACAAAGGGTGGAGCAGCTGTCAACGTGGCCGAGGGGGGGCTAGCCGCAGTTTTGATACAATAAATAAGGTTGTATTGTAATAGCGAACGCGTTTCTTTTTTATCTCCCCCCCCCATCCCCCCGGCCCTAACACCCCTTTGCCCCCCCCCCTTCCTTCATGTAACACATCCTTCATGTAACATATCCTTCACGTAACAGGTTTCTTCATCTCGTTCCTCCTGAAGACTCCCTTGACCCATACGTTCCCCCTCTGTCCTTCCATGAATCCCATCCTAATCCTCTCCTCCTGTTTTTTTTTTTTTAGAGAGATAGAGAGCGCGCGCGGTGTTTGCGTGAGAAGCGTGAGGAGTGTGTGGCGTAGTAGTAGTAGTTGTTGTTGTTGTAGTAGTTGTTGTTGTTCATCTTCTTCTTGCTGTTCTTATAACCCTCCGTATCCCCCTAAACTCACCTCTCCCCCTTCAATCCACGCTCCTCCCTCTTCGCTGAATTTCCTCCTCCCTCCCATTTCCTTCAACACAACATCCCCGTCTTCTTTACTCGCCCTCATCCCCCCCCCCACGTTACGGGCGATGCGTATCCAAGCCTCCATTACGGGGTCGTTACCTACGGATGCAACCCAATTTACGGCGCGAATTAGACCGGAACCGGAACCGAGACCCTCCAAGTCTCCTCTAACGGCATCGTATATCTATTTGGTTCCGGGTACGGCAGCGGGGGTGGGGGGTTGATGGGGTGTGAGTCTAGTTCCCTTTGTTTCTTCTTCTTCCCCCTCCCCCCCGCCGCCTTTCCCTACTTCTCACCTCTTGTTTATCATCCTCCATCCAAGTGTACCCCCCCCTAACCCCCTCTTCATAAACCACTCCCTCAACTCCCCACCCCTTGGTATTCCCTTCCTTCATTTCCCTTCTTATCTCATCAACGTACATGTCCCAAGTCTGTCTCTCGACGTGCTCCTTACTTCTAACGATGAAATCCCACCCCTCCTTCCCCCATTTAACTCCTGTCCTCACCATATCAATCCTCTCCTTCTCCCCCACGCATTCATGCGTCATTCTTACCCATAGTTCCCCATCCCCATCCTCCGTACCATCAGATTCGTTGACAACCTCCATTAGCTTACCCCTCCATTCATCTTCCTTACTCCCAGCTTCTTTAGTAGCTTCATAAATGGCCGTAGTAACAACGACTTTATTACCCTCTCCTATCTTCTTTGTCATACCAACAAGAGGTACAGGTGTACCTGTATCAAGACAGTCATGTAGCGCCCTCCTTAAACCATTGTAAACATCACCACGATCATCACTAAGTAGCCCACTAAGATCACCGGGTCTCCACTCTAACAAATTTGCTATGAAGGAACCGTGCGTACCACATAAAGACCGGGTCGTCAAACCTGTGGGAGATAGGGGTTGAGACATGTAGTTTGATGGGAGGGTACCGGTGAGGGCTACTGACTCGTATAGGTTAACGTATGCTGTTGGTATGTCTGGGAGAATAGAAAGTAGATTTGAGACTGACTGTGTGTAGTTTAGTGTATGAAATAGTGTCAAGAGACCACCTATACCACCGTGTTTTGTTAGGCAGGTTATTACGGGAGGGGGGAGGGTGGGGGGGAGGGAGGAAGGATTGTAGGAGAAGGGTGTTGTGAGAGTATTTATGTGGGATATTATTAGAGGGACGTGGATAGGTAAGGGGTATGATGTTAGGGGTATATATGCGGAGAGGGTGGTGGAGTTGTTGGAGGTAGAGGTAGAGGTAGAGGTAGTTGTGGAGTGAGTGTCGTTAAGAGAGTAAATTAAGGAGAGTATTTGACCACAAACAGAAGTAGGAGGATTACGTCTGTCCAAAATGTCTACTGCTTGGAGCTTTGATGGACGAGCAGGGAGTGCTGCAGGTGATGTGATACTTAGACTGGACATGATAGATGTTGTGTGGGTGTGTATGTGGGTAGATGTGGGTGTTTGAAGAGTAAATGTGGAGAGCAATTTCCAGCTTTTGTTTTTTGCCTCCAGCTTGGGACATTTTGCCATTTTGGAGTTTGGTCCGGTCCGGTCCGGTCCTGGTGTGATAGATTTTTTTTCGGTCCGGTCCGGTCCGGTCCTTACCGATCCTTACTGGTCCCTGCGGACGTGAATTCAGCAAAAAAGTACCAAAAAAGAACAAAAAGTACCAGAAAAGACCCGTTCTGAGTGGTCGCCAAGGACCAAAAAAAGACCGTTCTGAAAAAACAGGACCGGTCCTGGTCCGGTCCCAAAAAAAGGCAAAGACGGACCGGACCGGACCCGATTTTTCAGTCTTTTTTCCATTTGGTTGTTTTGTTCTGATTCGGCCTTTTGTTGGGGGTTTTTCACCGACTCTTTCCCCAACTTGCACATCACACGCACGACCAACAGGAATACTTTTTTGCTGCTTCTACAAAGCGGAAGAATCGTCGTAAACATCGGTTCAAAAGCCGAAAGATAGTTTAACATATGGACAACTTTGATGACATTGTCATCACCACGAAAGAGGAACCCAAGCAGTTGGCAAGTTTGGAAAGGTTAGGAGTAGATGTTCTCCTCTCTGGCTTTCAAGGAGACAAAAGGAGTACAACGACAGTGGATGGTATCGATGTCATGGAAGCGGAAAACGAGGAGATCCTTCAAGGTGGAACCGCCACCATCCCACAGCATGATCTACTTTGCCAACCTTGTGATACCGAATTTAAAGCCGTTCTTATTGCAGAAAGGAAGACTGAAAGCAGTGCATGGATGGAAGTGGCAAAGGTGAATGGAAGGGTGGCTGGCTGGAGCACATATGATGAGGACGATGATGATGGGAAGGAAAATATCGATGAAAAGCCTTACTCGTGCACTCAAAGGGGATGCGATTATAGGACGGATAATAGAGCCACCCTGAAGATACACCGTGCTAATATTCACGATATTGACGTTACCTGGCATCCATGCCCGCAAGAGGGGTGCGACTATAAGGCGAAGCTAAAAAGCAGCACCAGGAGGCACCTTGTCCATATTCACGACATAGGCGTAACGTGGTACCCATGCCCGCAAGAGGGTTGTGAATACAAGACGAAGCAGAGGGCCTGCATAAAGCGGCACCTTGTTTACATCCACGATATCGGCGTAGTTTGGCACCCATGTCCTCAGAAGGGGTGTGAATATAAGTCAAAGGAGAAAGCCAGCATCAAGAAGCACCTTCGCAACAGTCACAACATTGGCGTAACGTGGAAACACTGCCCTCAAGAAGGCTGTAAATACAAGGCGAAAGACGGGGGCAATATAAAGCGGCACCTCGCCGACGTTCACAACATTGGAGTGAGGTGGCACCTATGCCCGATTGAGGGCTGCGTGTATAAGGTGAAGCAGAAGGAACACCTGAGCAGCCACCTGGCACATAAACATGACATCGGAGTTACGTGGCATCCGTGCACGGTTAAAGGGTGCGGGTATAAAGCTAAACAGAAACAGGATATCAAGAGCCACATTATGAGAGGACACGGGATTGGGGCGTAACGACAAGTACAACACGTATGTCACACACGTAAGTTGAAACGTCGCACGTTGAGTTGAGTTGTTGAAGTACGTTGTTGTTCTGAAACGGTGTTTTTTTTTGGAGGGTGTCACTCTCTCATGACTCTCACTCCCAAGAACAATCAGATCTCCTCAAAAAACTTACCTTCTCCATTTCCCTCCCCCTAAATCCTCTCATATAATACCGTCCACACCAGTCATGTCAAATCCCTCATGTACCGTCGGTGGTACATTCCTAGATCGTGTAATCCCCTCATCCACAAGTTCCTCAATACCTCTAAGTAACAACGAAAGTAAAGACCTTCTTTTATCCGCCATGCTTACTAATTCTACAGACGTAACGAACCTACAAGATATACCTAATTTTAACACAATAGGACTAGCAGCGAAACACGATATGTCACTAGCATCACAACCCTCAACTATCCAAGGCAACGGGTTCGCTGGTGGGGGGGTACAACAACAGGTCAGGGTTGTGGGTGGTGAGGTTTCCACGTTAGATAATGTGAATAATGTTTCTAGTACTCGCACTGTTAGTGGTCGTTCCCAAACTTCAGTCAACCCTTCTCAAGTAATGTCAAGTTTCCATGCCAGTCCTGCCATAATGGGTGGTTTATTAAGCTCCATGAAGGCACGACAGGTTGAGATGGATAGGGAGCATGAGGAGGCTATGAGGAAGGCTAAGGTTAGGAGTGATAGGAAGATCGAGGAGGAGTGGAGGAGGGTTGAGGGGAGGGGGGGACAAGAGGGAGAGATTGAGGAAGAGGTAAGTAGAGGAGAGACGGGGGGGGGTGCGTGACTTAAACTTTCTCTATACCTCCGCCCAAACACCCTTTTTCACCCTCGCTCTTCTTCCTCCCCTTTCTTCCTCCCTCCCCTTCCCCCGCCCCTCAGTTCTTAGACGACGCCATGCCTCTAGGTGCGACTATGGAGGAGCTCCGTCGTGCTTGGGAGGAGGCTGAAGAGTCCAGCCTAAAAGACAGGACGACCTTTGGCGCCGAGGCCCCCAGGTCATACCAGTTCAAGTACGTCAAGGAAGAAATGAAGGAAGGAGTGTCAGGCTCTGCCTCATCTCAAGCCCACCTAGTAGACGGCCAGTCAATCCCAGACAAGTTCGCAGAGGGCGTCCGTCTCTTTGAGTCCGGATCCCTCCGTCCCGCCTGCCACTGCTTCGAGTCGGTCCTAAAGTCCTCCCCCCAGCACGCCCCATCATGGAGGTACCTTGGGTTAAGCCACCAAGAGCTCGACGCAGACGAGGACGCCATTATCTGCCTCGAGCACGCCGTTGCATCAGACCCATACGACCTCGACAGTCTTCTCAGCCTCGGTGTATCCTACGTAAACGAGATGGACATCGATCGTATGGGTCGTTCCCTAACGGCGTGGGTCGCGGGGAACGGGAAGTACGGGGACCTGGCGGGGGAATGGACGGGGGGGGAGGGGGAGGTTGAGGATATGCTTAGGAGGGCTAGGGAGAGAGATCAGAATGACCCACAGGTACTTGAGGCGCTAGGGG
Organism: Triparma columacea; assembly: GCA_030267965.1. Lineage (NCBI taxonomy): Eukaryota > Bolidophyceae > Parmales > Triparmaceae > Triparma > Triparma columacea. The sequence goes on along the minus strand of BRYA01000092.1, from coordinate 37,157 downwards.
TCGTTTACAACGCGGCACGGAAGGTGAGGGAGGAGAGGGAGAAGGGGTGGACTCTTACAAGGGTATCCAGAGGGGAGCAGCATTGAACTCCCCTTAAACTACCCCTCTCCTCTCCCATATTAACACCCCCCCCCCCCCCTGCCCCCCCCTCTCCCCCCTCTCCCCTCAGTACCCCGAGGCGATAGAATGCCTCGAGAAGGCCTGCGCTCTCTCCCCCAAAAACTACAGCCTCTGGAACAAGCTCGGTGCAACCCTCGCCAACTCCGGTATGTCCGAGCGCGCCCTAGCCCACTACGGTAGGGCCATCGACATGAAGCCCCGTTTCCCGCGCGCGTGGCTTAACCTCGCCATTAGCTACAGCAACTTGAAGGAGTACGACGAGGCGAGCAGGTGCTATTTGCAGACGCTGGCGCTTAATGAGGACGCGACGCAGTGCTGGAGCTACCTGAGACTTAGCGTGACGTGCGCGGAAAGATGGGAGTTACTGGAGGCGGCGACTAGACATGAACTCGAACCGTTTGAGAAAGTTTTCGACTTCGTTAGGGAGAACAATGGGTGAGGGGGTAACGGAAGGGAGGGAGGGCGTTTTTATTGAATTGTTTAGGCTACTTTTTACCACCCGATGGCTGCCTTTACATCTTTTTGCTCTGGCAAAAGCTAAATTGTTCTACTCAGGTTAAGAGGCGCACCCGCTGCGGAAGCTGGAATTGGTTAAGAAGAGAGCATCATAATTTTGTGATAAAATTGCTTGTTGTTTTGAATGTGTTTTACTCCATTCGCTCTTTTGGCTTTTTGCCCCCACCAGGCACAAGATTGGTCGCTTTCCTTCGGGAAGTGTCCGCGGGCCGCCATCGACAGCAAAGGATGTCGGTCTTCGCGTCTGGATCAGCATAGGGCGAGACGTCCTTTTCAGTGCCGCATGTCGTGCATTGACCCTGCGGCGTGCAGAATATGCAGCAGGCACAACCCTCCCAATCGTCGTCCACCATAACCGAGAAGAGACAGCAGCCGCAGGTGCTGTTGCCAGCGCCCATCTTATCGGAAGATCCAATTACTTAAACAGGAATTACTGACCGAGACGGTCGTCCTTAGCCCTTTGAGAGTGCGAGATTGTAGTCGGGTAGTGAGATGGGGTAGCGTAGCGATGAGGGCAGGTGTGATCGATGTTGTTTGGGCGTATTGTGTGTTTTTAATGGGAATTTGAGTCGTAGATAGGTTTTTCTGTGGACGTTCGACGATAGCTGTTGGAGAGCAGGTTGGATAATGGTGAACTGATTAGCTGCTGGGGCTGGGAGCTGGGAAGACTCCGATTGAGGAGAAGGATATTTTCCACATGTTGCACTTGAAGACTTAGTAAAATCAAATTAAACATCTTTTGGCTCGTAATCGTGGTTAAAAACGCTACAAACGCTCAATCTGTACATAAATAATCCAGTAGGATGTTAGTTGTGTGTGTATTATGTAGCATTCTTTCAATATGTTCCTCCTTTCAACCCGTTCCCATCGGAAGTACTTTTTCTGTAAATACTCCTCACCTCCTCACTCCTCTTACGTCAAATTCCAAATTCACAACAACTATACTACAATCTACAGTCACGGACAAGATTGAAACGGCGCTGAATCCCAGGGGAGGAAAAAGCGAGGAAATGGACGACTTTGCCGAGGTTGATGAACAGAATGTCTTTGGAAAGCTGTCTGACACTGTTACAGGAGGTAAGTTATCGTCAACAAGGATCACTATGTGTGTACATGTTGAGATATGCTCATATAGATGGATATTAAGCAGATAAGCACTCATTTCAACTTCAGACATCGTCTTCAACCCCTCTCTCAATCCCTATTTCCACTCATCCATCTGTCATACCTTCCACTCAATCCTTCCACTCTCATTCCTTCGACTCACCCTTCGAACCGTCACAAAATACACCCCTTTAGGCATATTTAAGATCCTACACACCACAGACGACTGCGGTATCAAGGACAGTTCCAAAAACCTCAGAGTCCTCTGGGTCAGGGCCCTCCTCAACAACTACGGTGAGATCAATGATGACATTGCGGGGAAGCTGCTTCCCAGCACGAGCGGACTAGTTACGAGCGAGTACAGCAAGAAGGTGAGAACAAGGGTAGGGGAGGGGAGGACCTTGTTGGAAGGTGACAACAAGTGGGGATTTCAAGTAGGGATTGATAAACACACTACACTGCACTTCTCTCACACCCCCCCCCCCCGCCACCACCGTAGCTCTTCGAACCCCTCCGCAAGTTCGGAGAGTGGATTGGTTCCCGCACAACCTTTATAGATTCCACCCTCGACGATTTCCTCTCCTTCTCCACCTCCTCCTCCCAATCTTGCAACGTCGTCCTCTTCGGTTCAGGTTACGACACCCGGGCCCTCCGTTACCGCGGTCACGGTAACGCCAACTTCTACGAGGTCGACCTTCCAGAGGTAGTTGAGGGTAAGGGGAAGCTTTACGAGAGCTACCTCAAGAAACACCCGGACGGGATCGACAAGAAAACATCGGCATTCTTAGGAGTTGACCTCAACAAGTACGGCGAAGGGGGGCTTATCGAAGACCTTAAGGGGATTGGTCTCGATGAAACGCTACCGACCATGTTCGTTTGGGAGGCGGTGCTGTTTTACGTTAATGAGAAACCAAAGAGGGAGATTTTCAAGGAGGTGAGAGAAAGGGGAGAGAGGTAGAAAAGCGTCTTTAACCCATTGTCCATTGGAAGTGCAACGATAAGGAACGAAAGAGCAGCTCATATCAACGACCATCTCACTCCACATTCACGAAACCATTAACAATCCACCTTGCGACTCGCTTCGCTCGCCGCTCCCCAGCTCTACTCCTTCAACAAGCGTCCATCTGCCAACCCCAACGCTGCCGTGGTCTTCACCGACTCCCTCAAGCCGTTCGTTGACGTTCCCTTCACCTCCGAGACGGACTCCTTCTTCAAGAGCCTCGATGCTGACCTAATAGAACACAGGGCGAGGTGGGGAGGGGCCGTGCACTTCGCGACCACGACGCCCAAGAACAGGGAAGGAGAAACAACGGAACTTGGGAAAACACTCAAGAAGGAAGACCTCGTAATGTCCTACACCCCAACCCAAAATTTCAACACTGCCATAATCGACTCCCCCTCCTTCACCTCCTCCTGGTACGCCGTCGCCTACACCTGGCAGATTTCCGGTTACGATTCCCCCATCGAGGCCTCCCTATTGCGCGGCAATGACTACGCCAAGGTCCTCCCCTTGAAGACCGACAAGGACGGAATCTTAAAGCCCTTCGCCTTCAAACTCTGGAACGAACCGATGGTCATATACAGGGACGAGGAAGGGCAACCCGTATGCGTAACGGACGTGTGCCCGCACAGGAGCGCGCCGCTGAGCATGGGGACGGTGGAGGACGGGGAACTCAAGTGTTTCTACCATGGCTGGACGTTCGGGAAGTCTGGAGAGTGCACTGACATACCAACGCAGAGGGCGGTAACCAACCAGAACCTCGAAGGGGACAAGAAAGTCAGGAAGAGAGTCTCAGACTGTCAGAGGAGGCACGCAGTGGTTGAACATGAAGGCATGGTGTGGGTGTGGAAGGGAGAGCTGTTGGAAGCTGATCCCAGCCTCCTCCCGAGCAAGAGGTCTGGCGACATGGAGACTCAGCCGATCGAGACTGTCCTTGATTACAACGTCGACTACTCCTACATAATCGAGAACAATCTCGACTCCCCCCACCTCTTCTACCTCCACGACGGGAGCGTTCCGCCAATCGAAAGCATCGGGATGATGAACAAGAACCTCCCAGACCTAAGGCTCCGACCCTTCAAGGACGACTGCGGTTTCGGGCACATGGGAAGGTTCGGGGACACCGGTCGCGTAAAGAAGCTCCTCAGGTTCGACCCCCCCAACGTAGTTCGTCACGGAGGAGTGTCAGGGTTCGAGGAGGAGTTCCACATCATGCCCATCGCCCCCGGCCGGTCCCGCGTCCTGCTCCGGCAGCACCTCCCCAAGGGCCCGATCCTCTCAACCATAACGGGCGTCCCCGGCATGCTCCCGTTCCTCACGGCCCTCGTGAACAACTGGAACTACCACATTGCCCTCGAGGACGGCGCCGTCATGCAGGGACAGAGCCACATGATCGAGGACCTGAACGCCCCAAGGATGCAGTTCGGGGGACTGGGGGACGACTTAATGTCAAGGTACTGGGCGTGGAGACGAGAGGCACACGCAAAGGCACCGGACGGGAACCCGTGGTTCGGAACACTGGAGGAGACCGCGAAGCCGTCCATCAAGACAGGGACCACGTACGGAGACAGGTGAGGACAAAGACGGAGTGCAATGACAAGTTTGTTATACCTCTCCTAGTACACCCCTCGATGGTAGCTTACCCACACTATATCTGTCGTCACGCTTTCGCTCCTTCCCCCGACCTCGCAGCGAGGACGTGATAAGAAAAGCCAGGGCCCAGTCTACCAACATAGTGCGCGTCTCCCAATCGCTCGGCATAAAGCAGGCGTACGTCCAGGAGACCCCCCTCCCAAAGTACGCCCCCATGAACGGTGAGGGCTACATAACCGCCCTTTACTGGGACAACGCTGTTAAGAAACTTTTTCAGGGACTCGAACCTGCATCGACGATGCTGAAGACTTCCAAGGGAGGAACATTCGATGACCCAGTTGACGCGACTTCCCCTCGTGAGGCACCGAAGGATAGGGCTGTAAACAGAAGCCCAATCTACCACATTGGGAACGTAGGTGTAGCGACGGCCGCGGTGGGGTACGCGCTTATTGAAAACGCGGGAGCGCTAGGGGCGGAAGGGATTGCGGAGAGATTGGGGGGGAGGACGATGGAGTTTGTTGGGACGTTCTTTACTTCCATGTTCAATTAAGGGGGGTGAAGGGGGGGGGGGAGAGCTGTAAGATTTACGTTTATCATACTGTGGAAAGCAAACTGCATGGGATTATTTTTTGAGCGTCGTGTAGAGAAAAATTAATCTGAAGTTTGTGACGAATCCAACAACCCGAATCTAATTTCCCTTTCCCTATTCATCCTCCTCCTCATCCTCCGTCTTCCCCCCTTCCCTCTTCCCTCCCTTCCTCCCCCCCTTCCTTCCCCCCGCTTCCTCCATATCCTCCCCTTCGCCGTCTCCATAGTACCACCTGACGAATCTCTCCACAGTCTCCTCTCCCTCCTCTCCTGGTCTTCCAACCACATATCTAGTCGGTTTGTCCCCGTCCCCGGGGTCCCTCCTCCAGTCGAAGTTACCCCCAAGGTCCTTGAGCCTATCCATCTGTCCGTTCTCCCTCATGCGCTTAATAGTCTCGTCGACCTCCCGTCCCTCCCCCCCCAGGAGCTGCCTGATGTAACCCTCCACCCACTCGTCGCTCTCAACCCTGTCGCTCATCCTCTCCAACATCTTGTCCATGACCGTTCCCCTAACACTCTCACCCTCGACGTCCTCCCTGCTCTCCCCGCTCTCCATGGCCTCGTACTCCCTCATCAACTCAGGGTAGCTCCTCCTCTTCCTCTCGTGGGAGACCTCCCACCTCCAGTCATCGGCGTTGTCGTACTTTGCCTCACCAACGACCCTCCCTTCCCCCTCGAATAGTTCCTCGGTGATCATTGCATCAACCTCCTCGTCGGTAGTGATCCAACCGGTTCCGGTGGAGGGGGAGTTCACGCCGCCGCCGGCTACTGAGGTCATCCACTTTGAGGAGGGGGTACCGGAAGAGGAGGAGTTCAGCATCGACTTCACTACGTCTCGGACCATGGAACGGACGGCTTCACGGGAAACCTCAAGCTCCCTAGAGGTGGTGATGTGGGGGGGAAGGGGGAGGTCAGTAAAATGGGGGCTGATAAGGAGGGGGGAGGAGATGTAACCCAGATGTAAAAGGAGATGTAGCGCTCACCTTGTCCTCTTGATCCTCTCATCCTTCTTGTCCCTCATTTCCTTCTTGAACAACTCGTCCCTCTTAACTCCCTCAATAGCCCTCTTCCTCTTCTCCTCCAATCTAATAAGCTTGAGCCTCCTAATCTCCTCAGCCTCGCTAGCTCTCCTAGCCTCCTCCGCTGCAACCTTATCCAAGTACTCCTGACGGTAAGCCTTCCTTAGATCTGACATCTCCGACTCGTATGCCTTCCTCTCTTGAGTGTACTGAAGCGACATATCAGGCTTTGGGACTGATTTTGTTACTTCCTCCGACTCGAGCGGATGAGCGGTAGTGGAGTAAAATGAGGAATGAGGGAAGAATGAGGATGAGGTCATCGATGAAGGTGATAGCTGATTAGAGAGGCATTGATAAGGCGATTTGATGGCTGTAATACGTTTGAGAGGATGTGATAAGCGACGCATTAGCAAAGGAGACTTTTGATCCGATTTATTCCACCCCAGCCTCTCTCAAATGAAGCCATTCAGACATCCAATTTCTCGCGTAACCCGACTCCTCTACCATCGCTACCACATCCGTGAATTGTCTACCTCCTTTGATTGCTTTGGTCTCCCTCAAACCCTCACCCCCCCATCGACGAGTGAGACTGATGAGGATAATTCACGTCTTATACTCTTAAATATGACCCTCAATAGATGGGGTGTTGATGCTAGTGATATTGATCCGAAGAATCCTAGCGGAGCGGAAAGGAAAGGAGTCATTGATGCTGAAAAAGAGCTCCCTGATCATAGCCCTGCTCTCGCTATGTTAGACAGGTGAGTTAAGAGGCGCGTGGGGCATTCTTAGACAGGACGGAGCTATTTCAGATGGCTCTGAACGCGGGATTGGCGCGTCGATTGCAGTTCCTGGGCGGGGTTGCCTCTGATCTGCTGCACTTTACATTGCTTTGCCACTCACAAACTCATCACGCCCACTCGTCACACTCGCTCATCGCAGACTTACCGTAGTACTAGACGGCGAACCCTATACTAGAAGACACAACCCCGCACTGCTTGATAAACCCCGCAATGCACCACAAGACGGCGAGGAAGGTGAGTTGTGCGTGTGTGAAAGGCAAAGCAGGATCAAACATCCATCAAACAATCGACAAGCTAATGAATGCAAAACGAACTAACGCAACCTCTGCGCTCGTCATTTCGCTCCCTCGCTCTCCCCACTCCCTACCACCTCCCTTCCATCGCAGCTTCCAACTCCCGTGACTTCTACTACACCTCCCTCACCTCCGCCCTCCTCTCCCCCTCTCCCCCTCTCCCCCCTTCCCCCAACGTCTCCTCCACCTCCTCCCACCTATCCCTCTACCCCCACGACCCAATCCCCCTCCTGTACCTCTCCTACCTCTGTCTCCTCCACCCAACCCTCCCCCTCCCCACCCTCCCCTCCCTCCTCTTCCCCTACACCCCTCTCCCTCCCCAATTCAAGCCCACCTCCTCCTCCCTCCTCTACCCCCTCCTTACCCAGTCCCCAAACTCCCTCCAGAACAACGAGGACATACTACTCTCAACCCTGACCTCCTTCCTGACCCCATTAAGACGTTCCCCCTACGCGAATCTAGCCTTCCCCTTACTATCATACCTAACTCTCCTCGAGTCCCAAGGTCGTTTCTCCGAGGTAGTCAGCAACGCCTTAAGGTTCAGGGACGCATACACGGATGATGTTGACCCGGACTTCAGGTATGACGCTGTGGTTTACGGGGGGATGGCGAGCGCGGGGAAAGCGGAGGGGAGAGGACTTGGGGGAGAGAGTTTGTACGTGCCTAGGATTGGGGGGAGGGGGGAGGAGGATGGGGGGGGGGGGGGAGGAGTTGATGGGGGGGAGGTTGAAGGGAGAGGGGAGGAAGGAGATAAATCTGGTGTAGGGTTCAGGTGGTTCTCAGGCTCGGGGGGGGGAGAGGGTCCAAGCAGTGAAGACGGTAATTCCTCAGGCCTGGCTTCCGCCGTTCGCATGTGGGACGAGGGATTCCTGGGGGTGCTTAGAGGGGCGGGACTAGGGGTAGGGATGGAGGGGAGGGGAGGACACTGGCTTGCGCAGGCGGTGGGGTACGGACACCCGGAGACAGTCGCGCCGAAACTTACACCGTGGTACCTGGGGAACGCGGCGGTGGGACTTATTAGACTGGGGATGCAGGGAGGGGTAGGGTGGGAAGATGAGAGGTGGAGAGAACTTGAGAAGGCTTTCGAGGTGAGGAAGAGAGGACAACCAAGAGGAAACGGAACGTGAAAGCCTGGAAAAACCGCATCCACTGGCGAATGAAGGCAAGATAATCAAACGCAGCTCTGACTCCCCCCCCCTTCCCCCCCCCCGTGCGCCCCGCTAATCTCAGGAGCTGTACTCTGACTGTGGTCCTTCCGTAATGGACCACTACGAGGTGGGCACCGCGGCCGCTTGCTTCGTCCTGGGTGAGAGGAGGGGCAAGGAGGTAGGGATACGAGCGCTTCAGGATGGGGGGAGGGGCTGGGGGAGGTACTATGGGGGATTGGGGAAAATTAAAGATGAAATCAAAAGGTGAGAAGAGCAAGGGGGTGGGATGAACTAAGTGACGGTTTCGTTGCTCTAACATCGTCCTATTTCTTCGTTTTGATTCGCCTTTAGGTTCGAGGTCGAGGGCGGTGACCTTGACATGACAGAGGCGGCGGAACTAGTAATGAGGGTATACATGGGGGAGGACGGGGAGGGCGAGAAACCAAGCTTCCTAGTCAACCCGAGGTTCGAGTCGAGAGTCTTCAGCGAACACATTATTGTGGCTGCCGGCATTAACTCTAGAGAGGTGAGAAGGGGGGGGACGGTGGGGAGGGTATTGGATTCACCAAAAAAATCCTTTTTATTGCCAAGCTTGGGCGTACAGTACAAGAATCCCCTCAATTTTCTCACCCTTCTACCCGCCATCGCCCCCAAGTACTCGCACCATAAGGTAGCTTTAGCGGTGGCGATGTCTAGCGTGAACGAGAGACCCGGTAGCGTGGCAGGTTGGGAGAGGCTGAGGAACTGCTTCGACGTCCTGGGTGATTTCGAGGGGAGGGAGTGGGCGGAAGGAATGGCGGAGAGCGGGGGCAGGGACGACGGAGGTACTTTCAGGACTGTCAGCTAATTTTCGGTACATCTGTTTCTAAATTTGCAGTAGGGTTTCATTTATAATACATGAGGAAAGGAAAACCGAAAAAAAGACAATTTTATAGGCAACAGGTTCATGGCTGAAAATACCTCAAATACGAAATCCATCGTCACGAAAGCGGATTGTGTAGATTTTCTTCGTGATTTCTTCTACGCCTCGTTTATATTTATCCGCGTAATACTCATCCCAGTGGAGTTCTTATGGGCTCCTTTCACGAAGTTCGGTATGTTATTTCCAAGGGTGACCTTTTGAACCCTTCGCATTATCTAACATTCTTCCAACCTCTATCCCGTCGACGTCAGTTCTCGTATGCTTTAATATCTACATCATGCGTCTAATATCAGCAATATTCCGCCTCATCGATGGCAAGGTAAGGTCCCAGCAATCCTTCAAAGGGCAGAACCTTTCACCCGATAGTTACGTGTGGGGGGGGTAAGGGCGTCGGGGGAGGGCGCTGTTGAGGGGGAGGGAAGGGGGGGGACGGGGGGGGCCTGTTTGCCAATAAGTGTGACTTACCGCATTTCGCTCGAACCCCCCACTCTAACCGTCTTGCAGGTTTGTAGGTGCATAGACTTGAGGTACATCGACTCGGATTTCCCTGCCACCGCATCCTCCGTAAATTCCCAGCACCCAGAGGGTAAATTTTACGCTTGGATGAGAGCGTTTGACCTATCAATAGCAAAGGGTAACGACGCTACATATTTATTCGCAGACGGTATAACCGCCGGCGACTTATGTCAAGGTGGTCTCGGTGACTGTTGGTTAATATCCGCCATAGCTGCCCTTGCTGAATACCCCGGTTTGATACAACGTATATTCATAACCAAGGAGACGTCCCCATTCGGCCGTTACACGTTGCGTCTCTTTGACATTACGGAGGACGGGGGTAAGGGGAAGTTCGTTAACGTCACGGTTGACGATAGACTACCGTGCAAGTGCGATGGGGGATTCCCGAGATTGATGTACCTTAGCATGGACGAAGCAGGAGAGATCTGGCCTCTCTTAATCGAGAAGGCTCTTGCCAAATGGTCCGGTTCATACTCTAACCTCGACGGTGGTCACTGCGCCTGGGCTCTCGCAACTTTAACCGGTTATGAGGTTGATACGTACATAAACTTCGGTAAAGACGACAACTTCACTAAATGTAACCTACAACCGAGTAAAGAGGAGCCAAGGAACCCACACAAGATAAGCTTCAGGACCTCTTCCGTAAAGGTACCAGCGAAGGACATGTTCGAGATCCTCGTAGAGAGCGACGGTGCGGATTACGTTATGACGTGCGGGACTGGGAGAGGGAAGGACACTGTTGAGGATTCGGAGAACGGGATTGTTCAAGGACACGCTTACACGCTTATAGGCGCATACGAGGTTGGGGAACATAGACTTGTGAGGCTAAGGAACCCATGGGGAAGGTGAGGGAATGGTGAAGGATACATGGTGACGGAGGGGACGGGATCTTATTCGCCCCCCCCAGCAAGTGCGCCGTGGTTAACAATCCCCCCCCCCCCCGCCCTCGTCGCCTTCGCCTCTCGCTTTCAGCTTCGAGTGGAAAGGGCCGTGGTCTGACGAGCACGAGAACTGGGACAAGTACCCTGAGGTCAAGAAGAAGCTGAACCCGACATTCGCGGACGACGGCATCTTCTACATGAGCTACTCCGACTTCTTGAATAACTACAGGAAGGTAGATATTTGCAAGCGCGCCGTGAACGCTTACACTGACCTTTACCTTGACGTTGACGAGAGCGCCGGTTGCATTGGCCCCACCAAGAGCTGCTTCTCTGCCTGCGGAAGTTTCTTGGCGCGAGACGGATGCAGACTCGGGTGCGGGAGGGAGGTACATGAGGGGGACGATTTGAGGAAAAGGTGGTGGGCGAGATCGGTTACGTACCTTGTGAAAGACTTTAAGGGAAGGAGGGTAAAGAGAAAAGCAGAGAGGGGTGGAAGTACTAATATGACGGGTGGGGTTAATAATAGTGTGTAAGTAAGGGTTATTAGGGAAATGATATGGACTGAGTTTTTACTACACCTCTACTTCATCTGGGAGCCTCAAAGAAAGAAAATGTTTGTTCGTAAACGGAAAATGACAACGTTGTTCGTACATATTTTGGGGACCCTTCTGCATGTTCGTTCAACAGTGACTTTAGAGTTACAGAAATTCCAGAATAACTCTCCACATAACCTTCGGGAGCCTCTTGCATGCCGCAGTTGACACAGTTCCCTGAAGCGCGACCACTTCATCTCCGCCAAGGCGCTTGCGCTTCAGCCTATCCGATCTCCTGGGCTGGTCCTCCAAGAGTTTCTTGAGGCAGGACAGAACGGTGACGCGTGCAAGGATGCGGTGCCACCTAGAATTGAGGAGGTCCTTGACAGTAGCCATATTTTGATCGGCAGCGGCAGAGATTAGGGCAGTGCAGTTCCAGAAGCAGTCTTCGCCGATGGAGACGGCAGGAGATAAACTGAGTCTCGTCAGGGCGGTGCATCCGTAGAAGGCTTCATAGCCAATCGTAGTCACTGAGTCCGGGATTGTGATGGCTGCAAGGGACGAGCATCCGTAGAAGGCGCCATCGCAAATCTTCGTCACACCGTCCGGGATGGTGATGGCTGCGAGGGAAGAGCATCCGTTGAAGGCGCGTGGACTAATCGTCGTCACTCCGTCTGGGATGGTGATGGCCGTGAGGGAGGAGCATCCGTAGAAGGCATAAATGCCAATCATCGTCACTCCGTCCGGGATTGTGATGGCTGCGAGGGAGGAGCATTGAAAGAAGGCGTTATTGCCAATCGTTGTCACAGAGTCCGGGATTGTGATGGCTGCGAGGGAGGAGCATCCCCTGAAGGCGTTATAGCCAATCCTCGTCACTCCCTTTGCAAAAGTCACCTCTGTGAGTTCATCGTTGTCCCTGAAGATCTCTACGCCAGAGTACACTGCTGAGCTGGGCATCTCGGGGAGGATGGAAGTGGTAGAAGTGGGAGCACTGATAGCAAGTTAGGGATTTGGACCAAATTTAAAGCAATATACAATATGTTTGGATATGATGTAGGTAGTAGTATCGTTGTGTTTGTATTGTGAAGAGTTAGGTCGGTTGTAAAGAGTATATAAAGGTAAAAATACAGGTTATAATACAGTTCCTTCCAATTTGGCACAATATATTTTGCTGGTCATGAATCTGGGCATTTTGGTCCTATATGTCGTATTATGGTGTAATAGTTTGTTATGTGTATGGGAGTGTAGTAATTTACGTGTTGTTGGTGTTATAAATGTGTTTAGACGTGTAATAGTGCCAGTTTTAATAACAAGCTCGATAGGCTTGGTGGGAGGATCTTCTTCTCCATCTCTGTATAAAGGACAAAAACTGTATGACGTAAATGATATATGTATTAATGCAACAAATACAACAATCATAACTCCTCATGAAACACTTACATCAAATATAGGCCAAAACATAGGGTCTTTACCAGACAAAATTGGACCAAAGATCATTAGCTCTACATTTAATGCATGGAGGTGAGAGATATACGTAGGGTTAGGGTTACAGGAGGAGGGAAGAGGTTGGGGAGAAAGAAGGAGAAAGAACAACAACAACAAAAGAAGAGGAAAGCAAGGCATGTTGAGAGCAATCAAAAAAGAAAACAACACAGCTACAATCAATGAGAAACCCATGACGTCAATGCCTATCATATACACCTTAAGAAGCACTGAACCAAACCCCTCAACCCTCACTCACTCCCTTCAACTCCCCTCCTCCCCCCCACCCCCACCTCTCCCCCCAACTCAGAAAACTCCTTCCAAAAATGTCGTCCAAAAACAACCCCAAAACCCTCCACTGGGCAAACAACACCCTCACCAAGCTAGAGAACATCACCACCACCCTCTTCCTCCATACCACATCCGCAACCAAGCGCCTCGATCCATCTGGAAAGTTAATCCACACCCTCTCCAAGCTTCTCCTCTCCCCCAGCACAGCTTCCGCCCTGAACGAGGTAACCTCGACCCTCTCAAAATTAGACGACAGGATAAACCTCGGCCCTCTCCTAAACTCCCACTCCCCCGAATCCCTCTTATCATCAATCCGTGTCCTCTCGACGCTCCAATCCCTCCACCCTCCCCCTCCCCCCCCTTCCCCCTCCCCCCCCCCCCCCAACCTTCTTCGCGACATGGTCCACTACGGCGTATACGCGAACGCAGCTTACGGATGGAAAGGTCGTCTGTTCTCCCGTTTCCGTCTCCACCGTTCCGACGTAACCGCCATCCCCGCGTCCCTGAGGGCTTTTAAATCTACCGTCGACGTCGTGTATGTATCTAGCAAAGCGAAGAAAGGTAGTCCGATGTACTTTATTGCGAAGGATAGAGAGAGGAAAACTATCGTTTTAACTATCAGGGGGACGCTTAGTTTGGAGGACTGTTTTACTGACCTTGATGTTGAATTGGAGGGATTTGAAAAGGAAGAGAAGGGGGGGATTAAGGAGTGGTTCGGGATGGGAGGGAAATATCTAGCTCATGGAGGTATGCTTGAGGGGGCGAAAAGTATATCGATTCAAGCAAGAAGGAGGTAAGAGGGAAGGGGGGGGTTTGGGGGGGGTGAGAGAGGGGAGAGTAAAACCAAAACCTCCAACCACCTCATATTTTCTAAAAACAACCCCCCCCCCAAAACCCACCTCCCCAGGATCTCAGCTTTACTAGCCGTTCACACAGATTACACCTTGGTAATAACCGGTCATAGTCTCGGTGCCGGTGTCGCCTCAATCCTCGGTTCCCTCTGGTCTTCCACTTTCCCTTCTCTCCTCGTGTTCGCATACGGTGTCCCTTGCATAGCTCCTCTCTCCTGCATGCCTACTACAAGCGAGAATGTTGTAAGCGTGGTTAACACAGGGGACCCTTTCGCTACTATGAGCGTGGGACATTTGGAGGATGTTGTTAAGGGGTTAACATGGCTGGCGGAGAGGAGGGAGGTTAGGGAAGAGGTTATCGAGGCGATTAGTAGGGGTGGGAAGGGTGGGAATCATGTTACAGAGAGGGTTATTAAGGAAATTAGAGAGGTTATGAACAGCGAGAAGTACTACCCACCGGGGAGGGTCTACGAAATTAGGGAGATGGAAGGGGGGAGGGTGGAGATGTGGAAGGTTGGACAGGAGAGATGGAAGGAGATGGTTCTTCAGGTGAGAACGAAGGGGTGGGGGGGAGGTTTGTTATTAGGAATACTAACCGCACACCACCAACAACAACACCAACATCTGGACCCGCAGTATAATATGCTAGATATACCGAAACACGTGCCTTTCCTATACGAGGACCTGTTGAAAAGGTTGTCCCCCTGCGACGTTACAAAAGAGCGGTAGGACTAAAAAGTGTTTGTTTTTGCCTTGCAAATTTTCATTCCGCCCTTTCCTTATTTAGCTGCTCGGTCTCTCCAGTGGGAAGTTGCTCCTCGTGTCCATAATCCCCATATTCCCCGTTTCCATAATGTTCCTATTCAGGTTAACCGGCTCCATGTTGTACCCTCCTCCTCCTCCCCTTTTCCCCCCCCTTTCGACGTCGTCGAATCCTACCTGCGGCGACCCCATGTTTCCAGCCGTTGTGGAGTCGCTTTCAAAGAGACCATTCTGGCCGAATATCGAGTCCTTCAATGACGCCAGCGTGAAAACCTTCTCCCCGCTCGAGTATAGGCTCGGCTGCTGGAGAAGCATTACTATCTTAAGGTCGAGAAGGAAGAAAGCGACGGCCATTATTAGACAGATTACGTCGTAGGATGTGTAGACGATGAACATGTTGGTCAGGAGAGCGCAGACGTCAAAGAAGATGCAGAAACCTGAGAAGGCCACCCACAGGACCAGCTTATTGCGCCGGGAGAAGGTGGAGGAGGTGTGGTACTGGGCGTCGTAGTGGCTTATTTGCTGCAGATTTTTGGGGGGAGAGGATGGTTTCGTATGTTAGAACGATTGCGTTAATTGTCCAATTGTCCTATTCTCACCTCGTCCTTGAACTCCGCAACAGCCTTCTTGAGGAACTCCCCAAAGCTCATGGTCGCCGAGAGTAGGACGGTCTGGTCCATGCGGGAGAGTAGGTCGGGGAACAGGAAGAGGGAGATCTTGTAACCCAGGATTGCTCTTACTATGTGAGGGACATGGAAGAGATAGGAAATGTAGGCAGAGGGGGAAGAGATGAACACTAGGAAGAATATCGCGCAAACGCTGGAAGGGAAGGAGGGAGGGTTAGTGAAGTGGTCGAGAACGCCATGAGAATAAAAATCCAGAACCTTTTCTTGAACCCACCTCATTTCTGCCATGACCAGCCAGTTCCACTCCATCTGCATCTTCTGAATGAGCGCGTCCGCCCTCCCCAGCGTTAGCAGGGCCTGGATGTACTCCCTCGAGTCCGGCTGTGGGCCAAGGCCTGGAGTATTGGGGACGGAGGGGGGGGGGGAGGTTGGGGGGAGGGGAGGGGTGGAAACGACGACGATGTCGTCGTCAGATAGAGGCACGGCCTTCATGTCTGAGGGGGACGACTGCATGGGGGGTTTGGTGGTTAGGAAATTTGTTTTTATATAATTATGCTTGCTTGGACTTGACTGTAGAGTGAAATCAAAGCTTTTAGTGAATATGGCCAATGCAGTAAATAGCGTCTCTCATGAGTTCCTCAAGCCCATTCGTGACCTCAGTCGAAACTGGGATATCGATATTGCAAGCTGGTAAGTGTTTTTTGAGTGTTTTTGGAGTGATAAATGGAGGATTGGAGTTCGAATGTCGAGGGGCAGTTGGTCAAAGATTGAGGCCTTTTTACGTCTTTATTCGTTAGGGTTACTACTATTTGTGCTCAACGTTACTTCTCTGACCCACACATACGCTAATAATCGTCTCATATCCCTCTAATTTCAAATTAATCTCCAAACAATCCCTTCAAAGTCTCGAAGACTACCTTGATGACCTCGATACAATCACCATCACCCTTGATGGAGGAGCATCCAAGCTAAACTTTGCCGAAGCTGCCCTTCTCATCCAAGGGACCAGTGCTGTGTACGCCAGAAAGGTAGAGTACCTCTACACACTGGTTTACAAGACTCTCGAGGCCCTCACAGACAAAAAGAAGGGGGAGGAGAAAAAGGGAGAGGAAGGATTGGACGATGAGGAGCTAGGATTCGACGTCGAGGTGAGGAGGGAAGGAGGGGGGGGGAGGGGGGCAAGAGAAATAAGCCAAGGTTAAAAACAAGGACAAAGACAAAAACAAAGGAGCGCCATGCATACATGACGTCTAACAATCCCCTTGCGCTCCCCCATCCGACCAACACTTGCAAACTCATTCCGCGCCTTCTCCTGCGCGTCCTCGCTTCGCCTACTACTCCCCACAGCTCAACTTCCTGCTGCTTGACGATGCTATCACTGAGGGAAACTCCAAGTCCATCAACCTTCAGGACGAGGATGTCGACGCCATAACTGACTGGGACCACGACGACGTCGAGTTCGGTCGCGGCGCCCGCCGCTCCAACCGCAGGACCTCCGGCATGTCCAACAGGAGGCTCTCCAATGCCTCTGCCATCTCCAAGGGCTCCCAGGCCCTCAACGCTAGCCTCGTGGCAGACATTGGTGCTAGCGGGCTCCGCCTAATGTCCAGTGACGTCGACAGGTCCGGCGCGCTGCTCCTCCCTGGTAGCAACGCGTTCATCACCGGGGACGACGGGGACGACATGTACGACGTTGGTAACGAGGACGACCTTGAGGACGGGTTCGACATGGGGGACGACGACGGGTTCGGAATGGGGGAGGGGGGGGACAGGGACAAGAGCAACATGACGGGAGTCAACGACTCCCTGGCCTACGTCGACGGCAGCACGAGCGCAATCTCTGACGGAACCATGAAACAAGTCGACTACAGCGTGGCGCCTGATATGGAAGACCTCTGGGCGTTCGTCGATCCTCACTCGGCGAAGGGTAGCAAGAACAGGTAAGGACAAAGGGCGGTCATGCAGTATGAGTGCCTCCATTCGAGCCCCTTCCTCCTACCCCTTCGTCCTAACCCTCTTCGTTGATTTGCTCCGCTCCTCCTCCTCCCCTCGCAGGCCCATTAAAATGGGGAAGACCTTCACCCTGCCCCCCGGGCTCACGGAAGACGGAGAGGAGGAGTCGATCGATAACAGTGTGAGTCTGAACACAAGCGCCAGCGTCGACAAGAGCTCATTCGTGGTGGAGGACGACCAGCTGAAGCTCAGGGGGCTGGCCTACGGGAAGGAGTTCGCTTATGTCGCGGAGGGGATCAAGAAGAGGAAGGCGGCGAAGAAGAGAAAGAACAGGGGAGGGAACTGGTACGGGAAGGGCAAGAGGAAGGACACCAAGGAATTTGAGGATGAGGAGGAGGACAACCAGTTCAAAATGAACAACGAGGATGATGACTTTGCCTTCGGGATGAACGACGACGACGGGGAAGGGGCGATGGCCCAAAAGGGACCGCAGAACGTCGACACGGACCAGTTCGAGGACATGTTCGGGACGAGCAGGGTCAAGAACGAGGAGGAGGACAAGAGGTACGGCAGCAACCCCATGGACGAGACCCGGTTCGAGGAGCGCTTCGAGCAGCTTTGCAAGGCCCACCTCCGGACGTTCGCGGCGGGGGCCGAGAGATACGCGGCGGAGAGCCAGCTCACGAAGAGGGTGGCGGACTGGAGCTTCAAGCTCGGGCCGACGCTAAAGAACGAGGAGGAGAGGGAGGAATTCGACATCCACAAGACGGGGGAGAACATGCTGGACAACATACAGAGACAGATCAAGGAGAGAGAAACGAGCGGGAAGAAGGTAAGTGAAAGGGGAGTGGGAGTGGGAGGAATACCTAAGAGAGAAAAAGGAGACAACTAATTCCACAAACAACCACACCCATACCCCCCACCACACGCGCAGTTCGACAACATCAACGTAGTCGACTTCCACAGCCTCACCAACTCCTCCGAGCAGTACGAGGTCTGCCGCATGTTCCTCGCCTCCCTCATGCTAGCCAACAACGGTAACGTTACCCTGACCCATTCATCAGACGAGGAAGGAGTCGCGGGGGAGATGAAACTGGAGTTCCACAAGAAGGCAATGGAACTACCAATGGACACGTACCTGGCACCGAGCGTGGAGGAGCAGGAGAACAGGGAGGTTATGGCGTGAGTGGGGGGGGGATAAGAGGGGGGGAATAGGGTTGGGGTAAAAAGTTTAGGGAGGTTTTTGCGTTTGGTGAACCAAAAATTGTTTCTTGTTAGATCACTGGCGGAGGACTATGTTCTCAACCACGGACACCATGAAATCGCCCTTGGTGCTCCTTGAGCGAAACTGTGCCAGCGAAGCTTTGGCGTAGGATGTGGCGAGGGCCGAGGAGTAGTAACTGTGACTAAGGTAAGCAGTAGCGAGGCGTGAGCAGCGAGCGGTGAGCCACAGAAACCGTTATTTAATGACGTAAGGTAAAAGCCCTCCGCTATCTTTTCTTTTCCATTCTCACCTAGTAAGAGAACCAGAGTCTGAACCCGTCGAATCAAGCAGGAGGCCAAGGTACATATCAGCGTAAAATATATCCTTCTCACTCTCCCCATTGAAAGAGCTCAGGAAATCCACAAGAATTCTTTCCCGATCCCTCCCAGATTTGCTTGAAATGTAGTCCCGATACAAGGCCACCGAGTCACGCACCACACGACGAGAATCACGAGACGAGACGGGCAGGGCAGACAGAAACGACGCGCCAGAATTAGGAGCCGCCTTGGACGAAGATGCGAACTCCCATAGTGATTCCTCCCCATCGTTTCCATTGATCTGAAGAAAGAGGGGGAGTAAATGAGTGAGCGTGTGGACAAGTGGGAAAAGGGGAGAAGATTAGGCGAAAAGCGAAAGGCCAATTCTTTACCTTCTTGTCGAAGCGAAATTGCTCGACCGCAGTAAGATACTCCCCGGCACAATAAGCTGCAAGCCCACGCTGCCAAAGGTAGGGAGAAGGTGGTAGTGAGTCATAAAGGGCTAAGGCATTCTTAGGGTTGTGATTGAAAACAAACTCGTCGTAAGCGGACCGATAAGTTTCTGCACTTGGATTGGAGAGGGATAATGCATAAGTTGTGGTGCAGAGGAGGAGGAAGGGGGGAAGGATATACAGAAGAGGTGTCATAGTGAACTGATAGAATGAGTAGACAGAGACAGGAGGAAAAACACAGAATAGGGAAATTAAGTCTGTTAGCGACAAAGTCGTCACAAGTTGGAGATTTTGGGAGGAGACGAGAGGTAAGTTTGGTGGGAGTGTTGAAAACTAACAACTTCCGAGGAGTAAACGTTTCTTTCGAGTGACTTTTGTGACTGTCAAAGACCAAAAATAGAACGCAGACAACTGTTAATGCTCTTGTGTTGTTGCTGATATTGTCAGAAAATGTGTACAAAATGATCAAAAAAATTTACACGGCTCAAACTAGCGTTTCTACCAATTTAAAGCATATCAAAGATTTTAATATGATTCAAAATATATCTAATGGAATTAACAAATTTTCTAAAATCTAAGACAAAAATTTATATTAAAAATTCCTATTCAATAGATTATTTATTTTTCAAAAATTCTATTGAAGATACATTCATCATATGTGAAAAACAAAAGAGTCCTTAAACTACTAAAAGACACGAAGAAATAAAACTATAATTCAAGAAATATTCAATTTTGAATTAAACAAAATCAAAACATTATAAATGGTAATTGAATTAGATATTAATTTATACAATAAGTGATAGAAAAAATGAAGAAAGTCAGTCAAAAGTGATATTTTTTTTTGACGAGGGGCTGAAGAGTTCTACGCTCGGCCGAAGCCACGCTGGTTCCTCCACATGTCGTGGTAATGTTTTCCCATTATCGCTAGATTTTTATTATTAAACGGCGATTTCGCAGGGTATTTTCATAACAAAATTCTGAGATCGTAAAAGTATCTCAAATTGGGCCACGACCCTAACTAACAGGAACCACGTCCTCCACACCCCAGGCTACCTTTCTCTCTCTTTGACCCACACGTGAACTCCAATAAGCTAGACAAAGCACTTCATCTCTATTTGGGAGTAACGCGCACTGCATTTTCTCCATTGAAGCATAAAATCTAGGAAACTGTTGGAAAACTGCCTTATCGCCTCATTGATCGAACACAGTGTAATTTGACCTTCACAGCGAGTGAACCTCCCTCACCATATGCCCATAAGGTGAGTGATGGTCCAAAGTAGGGCAATAAATCGCAATCCGTGTATTATTCCGTTGATGCAGAGTCATTTATAGCCCATATCCAAAAACTCCTTTCGTAGCATGGATGCGCCCTTATCCATGAAGATCGTCGGGCTCTGTTACGTCAAAACTACAACTCACACAAGCGTCGCTCACATCCATCGCAGCACCCCGATGTCCGATGCAGATGCCGACGCTGATGCGATTTTCACCATTGAGGAGAGGGAAAAGCTGAGAGCTGAGATTCTAGAGCGCGACACATTGAACGCTGCGCTTACCAAAAAAATTGAGATTCTGGAGGCCACTCTAAAGGCCACCAGTGCGAATAGTATCACCGCCGACAACGCGGCCAATCCTGAGGCCGCTCTGGACGAAATCGATTCATTTATTCGCACAGTAAACAACAATGCGCCAAGCGGAGATACGAGCTACAGCAATGACGACAAGACCATGCTCGTAACAAAGAAGAGGTTGCGAAAAGACGAGGTTGGAATGTCGTTGGAGGTGAGATTGGACCGGGGGGGGGGGCGAAGTAACGAGTCAAACAGCAACTCTAAATTAATCTTTCGGTCGTCGCC
The DNA here is from genome assembly GCA_030267965.1 of Triparma columacea. NCBI lineage: Eukaryota > Bolidophyceae > Parmales > Triparmaceae > Triparma > Triparma columacea. The sequence continues at coordinate 16,330 of BRYA01000092.1, read as the reverse complement.
TCGCTCTCTCCCCCGCTCAGAAACAGAAGCCAACACCCTTCCTTGGTTACGCTAGAACAGACAAGGAACACAACCTGCTTGTGGAGACACTCACCGATGGCACCACCAATAGTGTGATACTGTTAGATAACTCTGAAAACTCAAACATCAAGAGGCTTGAGCTAGCTGAAATCATTCACGAGGTTCCATCCGAAGTTGTGGGAATGCTCTTCAACGAGGTGAGATGAAGATTATCTGACAGCTTGTGTCTTTTAACGGGCGTGTACCATTTCTTGCCGTGATGTATCATATGGACATAGGACATCGCTTCGTTCTCCCTCCTTTGCATCTTCCTCCTCACTCTCACCTTCTCCCATTCGTTTTCATGCTTTGCTTCTCATGGTTAGTCAACGCAAGGCGACACAACCAACAACTGCATTTTCAAGCGCTACACTCTCCAGGAGGACCACCAAGAGACAATGAGAAAGGTTTATTGGCAGCACGAAGTGATCCGCGGAAAATTTGTTGAGGTGAGAATTGTGCATGGCGAGGATGTTTGGGTTCTCATATGACTCTCACACTCAAACATTATGTCCCTAATTATATCGCCCCTGCCCTTTTCTAACCCTTGCCCCCTGCCCTTCTTTAGTACCTTCTCGAATTGCGCCTCGAGGTAAGGATAGGCTAAGGGTTTAATGCACAGATACAGAAGTATCTAAACACATACTTGCGCCGCAAAATCCCTGCGGTCGAGGGCCTTTCATAAATCAAGCCCACTAAGGACGTCGGAAGAGGCTCACCCGGCAACGCCATCCTGACAATTGATGAATTTGACGCACAATGTCTCCTCGAACTCATCCCCTTTTTGCGATCGCTTCGCTTCGCTTCGCTTCGCTCACTTCGCTTCGCCCATTGCAGTCCACCGATGATTACAAGTCCTTGAAGATTACGCCTTCGGACGAAACCAAACTTTCTGATGACGCTTTGAAGAAACTCGTTGAAATTAGCAAAGGTGTGAGTGTAAGCAAGGTTCAAAGAGGTACGTACGGGCGGACAGGAGGGCGACGTAAACATTGCCGGACGCACTCGCCCATGAGGATCCCGTCCATTCTAACTAACATCGATCGCAAATCTTTTCGGGGTACGTTTTCCTCTCAAACAGGAAAAATTGATGGAGAGCTTAGGGCAACCAAGCATGAATGTAAGAGTAGGAGGGCGAATGAGAATTGAACTCCCTTAGCCATTGCCTCCGCATCAAATTCTAATTTACCCATACAAATATAATTCCGCTCCGCTTCGCTCATACAGTCGGACAGACAGCCATGACCTTAATAGGGACTTTGGCAGTTGAAATGAGAGAAAGTCAAGGCCCCAACGATCCAGAGGAATTGTCGCAGAAAAGCACCTTATTCTCAAGATGTGAGCATTTAACGAAATCAACGCGGCATCCCTAGCGGCATCCCAACGCGACTTTTCTTACCCACTTTTGAACGTTCACTCTCATCGCAGCTACTTTCATGGATCGCTTCAAGCCGTCCAGTAGTAAAATGAGCAGGATAGGGTTGTCTAGCATAGGCAGCACAGACACCACAAGCGACACAGGCAAAAACAAAGTGAACATCAGCGAAGGTGAGGCATTACGCGCGTTACAAGCAACTTCATCCAAACGTTCCATTCCTTGACCCCCCTTCCACCCCCCACGACATTTCTAACTCTAATAATAAATATACTATCGGATTCGCAGTGCATACTTCATTGACTTCGATCTTAAAATTAGAAGTCGCGCAATGCTTTCACCAAGGCGACATCATTGACGAGAGAAAAAAGAAGCATTTTGTGGACGTCATTATGCCCTCATCTCCTCCTCTGACGGTTAAGGAGAGCCAGATGCTCGAAAGTGTTGCCAATTTGGAAAAAAATCTCACGGAAAAGGGGAAGAGGCTGAAGGGAAGTTTGAAGGAAGGCATCGATAAATTCATGTGGTTTGATGATAACATTTACCACGCAGGCTTCAGGGTAACAGTAGATAAGTCTGCCGAGGGAATGCTAGCGGAAGTTTTCACCTTACACACTAATGAGCGAGCCCGGAGGCAGTTACATGAGAACGGATCATTGCCCTGGCTTGTGAAGAATGTCCGTGGTAGTAGAAGCCTGCACTTCCGCGTCGGGATTCACTTTCCAGCTAAGAATCGCCTCTTCGAAATGTGGTTCGCTTGGAAGGAGCTCAAGCCGAGACACGGCAGACGTACGTACATGGTTGGGTTTGTGCCTTTGAGCGAGTATGGGCCTCACAATCTCGGTGGCCTCCCAAAGGGCTCGTTCGAAAAGGTCCGAACGTCTGGGATTCACATCCTCACCGCGTTGGCCCCAAGCGTATGTCAGTACACCCGGATTCAGATTATCAACGTGAAGAAAAACGTTCCCAAGCCCATAATATCGCGAGTCGCCAAGTATCAAGTTTTCTATCACGCCAACCTTGTCCAGGAAAAGTATAAGAGAAAAGCTGATGCTGTGGACGCCGAAGTCAGAGAGGTGCTGGCTAGCAGAATTAAGGAAGGCTTCGAGCTCGAGAAGGACCAGAAGGAGGTGAGATTGAACATATGTTCAGGCAAGGAGAATCAGCTCCCATAATTGATGGGTGTGAGTGTTATGAAGTTTAAGCCTGGACTTACGACTCTAAATCCCCATTGCAACCGATTTTTCACTTGCTATGCTCGTCGCAGGTCTTTAATGAATTCGATAACATTTTTGGATTAAGGACGGAATGGAAGCACTTGGACTCACCATACGAAGGAGTGCAGATGGAGATTAGTTCCAAGTCTCAGAGAAAAGATCTACGAGGTAGACAAACAAGAATCGCTTGGGGAAGGGCCGAAGGGGTAGCTGATTGCTCAGCAGAAGAGGCTGCTGCATGGATGTTTAGTTACTGCAGCAGAGAAAGATGGATGAAGCATCACAAAGAAAGAAACATTGCAAGGCTGAGCAACATAAGAAAAGATGGATATAATAATAGAGAGAATGAAATCACTCTTGCCACTGTCAAGAGGTTTCCCTTCCCCCTTCGCAACCGGGAGTTTGTCAACAAGATGATCTGGAGGAAAATTGATAATGACACTGTCTCTGTGGCGTGGGTCCCCATATCAGACGAAGTTGACTATGGTGGCAGTATTGGAAGAACAACCAGAGGCTTATCTAAAGGTCTCTTTACTGCGACTAACATCGAAAGAGTTGCTGGAGTCCCACAGTGTAAACTGCGGTTAGTCCAGTTCTTTGACGTAGGAGGCAATATTCCTACAAGGATGATGAATTTGAAGGTACCAGAAAGCCTTAACTCTTTGAATGATCTAAAAAATACGCTTCAGCGGAGCAAAGAGATCGACACTTGCACTCTGGCGTCTTTGGCCAACAAAATCAAGAATATTCCCCAAAACTACACTGTTGCAGAGAAAGGCACAATAAAGAGAGGGCAAGACTTCTTCCATAGATGCAAATACCAGACTAAGATGAGAGAGCTAAAGAGTCCAGACTGGAAATGCAGGATCCAACATTCTGTGCACACAAACGAGGGGGGGGAGAGCATAGCCAAAGCCATGGCTACAACCGTAGTTGACGCTAGTGTTGAGGAGTGTGTAGCTTACGAATTCAAAAAAGACACGAAGAAAAGACTTGGAAGCTTGAAGAAAAAGAGAGTGATTATGCAACACATAAAGACAGTCAATGAGCACTCACAACTTTACTACCGGTTGATCAACTTGGGCCTCCCCGGATTTTCAAATCGTGAGGCCCGGTGCAAGGTAATTTGGTTCAAAGAAGAAAGCGGTGGAGAAAGAGGAAAGGCGTGGATAATTTACGAAACAACAAATGAGCTGAATGAAATCATTGAGAAAAGCAAGAATGCTGTACAAGTCGATTTCACCGCTGTGTGGCTCTTCGAAGCTCTGCCAAAGATCGGTCCTACTCACCAAACCCGTGCGACCTTTACTACTGTAATCGACGGTAAATTGGAATTATCATCCATCTTAATGCGTCAATCAATAGTAGCATCAATGCACCCTATAATAAATCTACGGAGAACTCTTGACAAAAGCACCGAAGTAGATATGTCCAAGAGGAAATTCTGGATAGAGAAATTTCAAGCCCTTGTCCCACAAGGTGAATCAGAGGCACTCCAAATGAGATTTGCAGATCGTAAAGATGCAAAGAAAACAAGTTCAGGTTCGGATTATTCACAGACATGGATAAAAAGCCTAGGGGAAGGGAAAATATGGGGCAAGACGTAAGTATTGAGAGATGCTTTGGAGATGAGGTCTTCGTGGTTTGCGCGTTATCTTTGCTGCATTATATTTTAAGTAATATACTCGCTTCTCATTCTAACATTCACACACGCACACGCAAATCTAATCTCGCACATCATCTTTACTCGGCATTGAATTCAACGCAGTATCGTAAATATCAAGGCATCGCTTGAGGAAACGGTTGCCTTTTTCTGGGACATTGAAAATCGCTCCAATGAGATTTTGTGTGTGGGAGATGAGATTGAGGTAGAAAGCAGAGCTGGTGACTATGAGATCCACGTGAGAAAGATCGAAAATTTATATTCTGCACATCATGTCATTCATCACGATAGAGAATACTGTTCTACAAAGAAGCTCATCCGAACACGGAACGGGGAATATGTTATTACTACCGACCCCCGACAAAAACTTGAACGGACATCAAAAACATGGTCAGGCTTAGGGTTTGGTTTGAAAAGGAGTTTCAGTTCAAGAGCGAGCAGGAGAGATTCTACATTGACACTTGCCATTAAAACCCACGAAGGAACTGAACTTTCAGCGTTGAAGTTCACCAAAGTAGACAGCAAGAGGACCATGGTTACCTTCGTTTGTAACCTAGAATTAGGCTTTACTGTGAGCAGCAAGGCTGCAGCAAGAAGTCTAATTAAGGCCCTATTCTATACGACAAGGGCAGCTTCCTATTTCATTAATTTCTTGGCTTCAGAAAATATCCACGATGAGGATGCGCACATGCTTGGAGAAGAGCTCATATGGAGGGTCAACGAGAGGAGCAAACGAGTCAAAAAAGAAGACACTGTGAAAGAATTCATTTCTTTCAGTTCGCCGATATCCGAATTGGTCAAAAAGTTTGACTGGATGGAAGCTGTCTTAGTTGCTGTCGTTGAAAACAAGCTCAACCAAATTGCTACGGTAGATGGGAGAGCGGAAGGACTGAGTAAGGAGGAAGGAAGGGCTATAGGAAAGAGCCTAGCGATAAGTCTTGCCACCACTCTGACAGCGCAGGCCGCGATAGACGAGTGGATACACCAGTTTCCGGCGCTGCAGCAAGTAGACTCGGAGATTAAGTTCTTCAGGCCTATGTTAACAAAGATTGGTTATAAGCTTGTAGGGGATGTGAGGTGGGGAGTGAAGGCTAGGGTTGCAGTCGGTGCTGCATCAAGTATGACAGGTAAGAACGGGTGAACTCTAAGTGTAGCGACGAGGACGTTAGCGTCATCCACTTACACACGACACAATCTATGCTCCGCTCCTCTCGTCCCAGATTTGGTGACTGACCTATATGTCACACACATGTTCTTCACAACAGAAACCCAGCAAGTGTACTTTCAGGCATCTATAATTTCACTTGCTACTTCTGTTATCCTTCAACTACTGATTGTTTGGATACAGAACAGGAAGTTAGGAGCTTTTAGAGTTCTTAAAGAATCGGTTCCAATTTTGCTTGGCTTTAAGCCCGCAGTTGATGCTTACAGGGTAGCAAAAGGAGTCCGCATGGAAGCTCAACAGACACTGGAGACAATGGCTGAGATGACCTACATTAAAGGGATTGAGTTATTTGCAGAAGCAATCCCTTCAGTGATCATACAAATTATGGCATTGACAACACTCAGCGCCGACGAAACAGTGCATACAGGAGCAGCAATATCCCTGGTTGTTTCTGCACTGTCAACAGGGTTTATAAGCGCATCGATCAGCTACGATTGGGATACAGATCCCAACCGTAGAATCCAGACACCCCATTTTTATGGTTATGTTCCTGCTAAGGCCAGCAGAAGAACCTTTGTCTTCATAATGATGATGTTCTTCTCAGCAGGCATGCTGTTGATAAAGTGCACAACAATCGTACTACTGGGACTATTGGGTCAGAAATGGGCTTTCAGTTACATTGGTATTGACCTTGGTTTGTTCTTGACGATCAAAATTGTTCGAGACGACTTCATTTATTGGCTACCGTTAGAAGGGTTTTTAGCGATTGCCACAAGTTTCATTATTCGAGTTGCTGTTAAAATTGTTGCGGACTTCACATCGATTGTCCACTTGAGGCATCCAAATGAGGTAAGAACGCAATGAAAGATATGAGCAAGATAATACCCCAAAGGCAACTGAAGTCTAACTTAGTCCCCCCCCATGAAATCCAATCATCATAAGATGGGAGGACTCAGTTGGATTTTTGGTGTTGTACTTACAACAATAAGTCTTCCAATAGCAATTCTCCTGTATGAAAATCAAGAAAGCGACCCAGTAATACTTAGCAGAGCTAAAAGATCTGCTCTTCTCGTCACCGTTCCAACATTGATTTGTTTCATCGTACTCATGTTCTCAATCAATAGGCAATATTTGAACACATTCTTCAGTTTGAAGAGAGGTAAAGACTTATTAGTTCAAAGCTTCAGGGCAGCAAGGCAAGAAAGCAGTAAAGGTAAGAACGCGATGAAAGATATGAGCAAGATAATTCCCCCGAAGGCAACTGAAGTCTAACTCTAGTCCCCCTCTTCCAATCATTAGCTGATTTAATCTTTTCTCAGAGCAAGCATTACTGGCTTTCTATTGAAATTGAAGTCCAAAACTGGGTTGAAGAGAATTGGGAGCGATGGGTCTATGAAAATCAGCCATGGTAAGTTTAGGACTCAGCGCATTCGCATTCAATTGACCATGTAACTGACACTAGTATCAAAGGTTCTCAATTATAAGACATAGGATTCCTGTTCGCTATATTCCCACTGCAGCTGCGAGAAAAAAAGAATCTTCAAGACGCTCTGTTCAACGGTCTAAAAAGCAACTCCCGAAACTAATCCAAACCCCCCAAAAAAACCTACCTGAAACTGAAAGAGTAATTCCTGTTGTAAGCTAGAGCTGCGGGACTATCTGCTCGTGAATGCCACAACTCGTCGCGATCAAGACAGAAACACTAATCCGGGGAGTAGAATTAAGTAAATAGACGACTCGTTAAGATAGAAAGTACAAACAATTATCTGCCGCGCCGCCGGATTCACTCTATCCTAGAATGAATGTCCGTTGCCCAGACCGCGCCACGTGAAGGCCAGAACTTGTTGCGGTCCATAAATGAAAAAGATAGACTAATTATCAGATTATCAAGGTCCAAACTTTGTCCAGCTTGTTCTCAACCTTACTTTTCTCTTGGCTTATTGTGGCTCGACGAGTTACAATTACATTCTTCTTTGCACTGCTGCTATTCTTTACTTATTACCCCACACCTTAACGATTTTGATCGCCTGTGTGATTGTGAGAGCTTTAGAGCAGGGCAGGCACATTTCGAGAACTCTTTGCAGGGACTTGGGACACTGAAGCGGAGTGGATAAGGACGAAAGAAGGTGAGGATTGTATAGAAAGCGAGGGCGGAGGAGGGATTGTTGGGGAGGGAGGATACGGTGGGGGGGGGGAGGGAGGGAGGAAGGAGGACACAACAGCCTAGCCCAACTTCCTCGGGGATGTCGACTCCTGAGCAATTAGAAGAATATTGCGGCAGCAGCGGCGACGCATATGCGCAAATAGTATTCGT
>BRYA01000091.1:0-43263 GCA_030267965.1 Triparma columacea | reverse complement strand
CCCCCCCCCCCCCCCCCCCCCCCCCCCCCCCCCCCCCCCCCCCCCCCCCCCCCCGAGTCAACGACCAGAAGGGAAAGAGCACCCTTGCATTTTGGCCACTTTCCAGGTCTTCTTCCTTGGACGTTTATCTTCCGAACCTAACTCCCTCCCTCCCTCGCTTCAAAATGGTTTCCCCTTTTCGCCTTCCCTTTTATGTGAAAATTATGTCCAGTCCTCGACGCCCTGAACGCCCCCCGCCCCCGCTACGCCCACTGTTCCCTGATCCTCGGTTCTGACAACCAGAAGCTCTCCAAGAGGCACGGCGCTACCAGTTGCGGACAGTTCAAGGATGATGGATACCTACCGGACGCCATGGTCAACTACCTGGCGCTACTGGGATGGAACGATGGGACGGATAAGGAAGTTTTCTCGAGAGAGGAACTTGTAGAGAGGTGAGTTTTGCTGCTGTTTTGTAACCTGGGGGTGGAGGATGGCACGGGCTCCAAACTAACCTCGCGCTCTCTACTCTTGTCTTGTCAGCTTCAACATGGAGAGGGTGAACCCTAGCGGCGCCGTGTTTGACATGGACAAGCTGAACTGGGTGAACTCCCAGCACCTCAAGGCCATGTCTGTCGACGAGGTCGCGGAGCTCGTCAAGGACCAGATGGTCATGGAGGGGATATGCATGGAGGATAAAAGGGACACGGACAGCTTTGAGAGGCTGACGACGGCGGCGACGTGCCTGGCGAAACAAATGATGATGACGACGAAGGACGCGGCCAAGAACGCAAGGGACGTACTGGACTACAAGCTACCAAACACGTTCGAGGAACTGGAGGGGGAGAAGAGGGAACTTGTGGAGGCGGGGAACTTCTACATGGTCGCCAGCAAGGTGAGATTTTATCTATATCTGGACCCGCCTTTTTGGGGAGTGTTTTAAATGCTAACTTGCAAACTCCCCTTCCCCCCCCCCCCCCCGTCTTTGGGCCAGATGCTCGAGGCTTACGACAGCAATAAAATGCCCCGCCCAAACTCCGCTAACCTCATGGAGGCCTTCATCGATCAGACCTCCAACAAGCTAATCACCGAGGACAACGACCCCGGCGGTTCCGGGTACGCCTACCCCGCTGCCTGGAAGGTCTTCATGAAGGACATGGCTAAGGAACTAGGACTCAAGGGGAAGAACTTGTTCCACCCGGCGAGGCTGGCGATCACGGGGGAATTCTCGGGGCAGGACGTCACGAAGCAGATGACGCTCCTAGCGCTTGCTAGGTGAGTTTTTGTTTAATTAACACTTGGGGGGGAGGAAGAGAGATTTTACCAACAACACCCCTTCAAAAACAAACCTTTCCTCAACCCCCCCCCCCACACACACACAACGCAACACAGTGAGTTCGGTTCCGCCGTCGATCTCGGTGCGACCAACGTAGTCCCACTTGAGGTTCGCATGGAGCTCCTCCGCGGTTTCCTCGAGACTGTTCCCGAGGAGTTCAGGGTCCCTAAAAAGGCTACGGAGGTTAAGGCGGAAAATAAGGAGGGGGGTAAGGGAGATAAGGCGAAGTTGGGGGAGGGGGGGAAACGTGATGAGGTTCGGGAGGGTAGGGGGGAGGGTGGGGGGGGGGGTGTAGAATACGATGGGCCTCCATTCTCGGCCCTAGATGTGAGGGTTGGTCTCGTTAAGAAGGTCTGGAGGCACGAGGAGTCCGACAAGCTGTTCTGCGAGGAGGTCGACGTCGGCGAGGACTCCCCCAGGCTAATCGCCAGCGGCCTCCAGGGCATGGTCGAGATGGAGGAGTTTGAGGGGAGGAAGGTACTCGTCGTATGCAACCTTAAGGAGAGGAAACTAGCGGGGTTCCCGAGCCACGGGATGGTGCTCTGCGCGAGCGACGAGGGGCACGGGAGCGTTAGGTTCGTTGACGTACCCACCGGTGCCTCTGTGGGTGAGAGGGTCTTCTGGGGGGGTGACATGGTTGAGGATATGGAGGAGGGTTGGAAGGAGAACAAGGTAGGAAAGAAGAAGGTCTTCGAGAAGATGGCGCCGTTCCTGAAGACGGACGAGTACGGAATCGCGACGTTCTGCGGGAAACCTATCATGACTAAGGCTGGACCTGTCACGAGCGTCATGAGAGACGGGAACATATCGTAAGCAGGAATGGAGGGGGGGGCGGAAATAATATGGCCTTTTCGTTTGCTGGTGAAAATTCCCGACTGTATTTATCCTCCCATAATACCCTTAATCATAACGTCCAACATAACATCCAAACATAACATCCAAACATAACATCCTAAAACATTAAAAAGCCACTCTCAGACCTGCCCCTCAAACAGCCTGCTTGCCATTTCCATCCATCCCCTCAAGCATACCCTCTCTCTCATTGACCCTCGTCTCAAGTCCTTCAATCTATTTTATGATTTTATTTGTGTGGGTTAGTGTTGAGGGAATAACTTCAAACTTCTCTCTCTCCCCCCCAAAAAAAGTCGGTGTCTTGTCTCTCTCTTCCCCTCCTATATAAATCTACATAGAGTTTCTCTCCTTCCTCGTTTCTCACCTCATCAATTTCCTCCTTAACAAGCATAGCAACACCTTCCTCGACCGTCCCCCCCATACTGTTTCCATTTTTACTATCCCCCGTCTCTTTCATCGGTGCTTGTTGATACGCCACCCCCCCCCCCAGGCACACCAGCAAGCTAAACGTCCCAAACGGGCTCGCATGCTTATCCCACACCGCGATGTTAAGTATGACCGTTAAAACCTTGTTGCATATACCCACCACGGTGAAGCCGGTGGCGGAGAGGAGGGAACGACACCACCAGCTGGAGAAACCGATACCAGTACCGGCGAGGCAGGAGAATGTGAGGACCCAGAAGTAGGCGGGGTTGTCGATTATAGGGGTTAAGGACCAGGATTCACCCCTGGCCTTTGATAGTAGTAGCATGGCAGGTAGCGTGAAGAGGTTCGTTAGTAGCACTGACGTGGCAAGGGAGCACTTGACTGAGGAGGTTATCTTCTTCCCGAATATCATCTCGAGGCTGATAATAACAAAGTAACTTAGGACCCAGAAGTACGCCTTCAATCCCTCCATCTTGAACTGGCTGTCGCTTGACACGTACATGAAGGCACCTAGGACCATGGCGGACATGCTCAGCATGCTCCTTAAACTCGGATTCTCCCGACCCATGAAGAGGACGTCCATTAGACACACTAAAAGGGGGGTGGAGGAACGGAATACTATAACTGTGTCTACGGAGGACTGGGCGAGGGACTGCATGTTGGAGTACACTCCGAGGAGGAATAGGACACAGTACTTTAAGTAGGGTACTACGATGGTGGGGGTCAAGGGGTCGACGGTTATTACTTTGAAGGAGTGACCGACCAATATTGCTACCACGGCAAACAGGAACTGGAGGGAGGCTAGGAAACCTGAGGGGAGAGCTATGGTACCTGCCTTGTTGAGGATCAACATGGTGCCGGAACAGAAGGAGTAAGCTGCGATCGCTGTTACTACCTCCTTCATGGAGGCAGAGCGGGGTGGCTTTGGAGGTAGGGATGGCATCTGCGTGGTAAAGTGGGTGACTGTGAGTTTGGTTTCGAGGGGCCACTAAAAAAATATGTCATTTCCAACGAATAGACATATAGAGAAACGTGGATGTAGATAACAATACTTATTGAATGGATATATATACTAATTTATCATCAAAATTGCTTTATTGCGAAAGTAGAGAGGGCAAGAGATTCACCTTGTTTTGCTGCCTTTGATGAATCTCAATTTTCATTTCAACATTCACTCATTTACATATTTTCGCCCCTCACTGGTCACAGAAATTCCAGAATAACTCTCCACATAACTTTCGGGAGCCTCTTGCGTACCGCAGTTACCCCAAGTGTTTGCGCTTCATCACCGTCCTCTCGCTTCCTCTTTTTTTGGTCCGTAAAGAGTATCTTGAGGCAGGTCAGAACGGTGACGCGTGCTTGTATACGGTGCCACCTAGAATGGATAAGGGCCTCGACAGTCGGCATATTTTGATCGGCAGCGGCAGAGATTAGGGCAGTGCAGTATGAGAAGCAGAGGGGACCGACGGAAACGGCGGGAGATAGACTGAGTGTCGTTAGGGCGGAGCAAATTGCGAAGGCTTGATAGCCGATCGTCGTCACTGAGTCCGGGATTGTGATGGCTGCGAGGGAGGAGCATCCGTTGAAGGCGTTGTTGCCAATCGTAGTCACTGAGTCCGGGATTGTGATGGCTGCGAGGGAGAAGCATTCCCAGAAGGTGCCATAACTAAGCGTGGTCACAGAGTCCGGGATTGTGATGGCTGCGAGAGAGGAGCATCCCTGGAAAACTTGATCGCCAATCGACGTCACTGAGTCCGGGATGGTGATGGCCGTGAGGGAGGAGCATCCATGGAAGGCGCTCTCGCCAATCGTTGTCACTCTGTCAGGGATTGTGATGGCTGCGAGGGAGGAGCATTCATTGAAGGCGCAATTGCCAATCTTAGTCACAGAGTCCGGGATTGTGATGGCAGTGAGGGAGGAGCATCCGTAGAAGGCGCTCTTGCCAATTGTCGTCACTCCGTCCGGGATGGTGATGGCCGTGAGGGAGGAGCATCCCCAGAAGGCGCTTTTGCAAATCGTTGTCACTCCGTCCGGGATTGTGATGGCCGTGAGGGAGGAGCATCCTTGGAAGGTGCTTTCGTCAATCATCGTCACTCCGTCCGGGATGGTGATGGCCGTGAGGGAGGAGCATCCATAGAAGGCATAAATGCCAATCGTTGTCACTCCGTCTGGGATTGTGATGGCAGTGAGGGAGGAGCATCCGTTGAAGGCGCTTCTGCTAATCGTCGTCACTCCATCTGGGATTGTGATGGCTGTGAGGGAGGAGCATCCTTGGAAGGCGCGATCGCCAATTCTCGTCACACCGTCCGGGATTGTGATGTCTGTGAGGGAGGAGCATCTGCTGAAGGCGCTATCCCCAATCGACGTCACTCCCTTTGCAAAAGTCACCTCCGTGAGTTCATCGTTGTCACTGAAGTTCTCTACGCCAGAGTACACTGCTGAGCTGGGCATCTCGAAAAGGATGAAAGTGGTAGTACTGATAGCGCTTGAGCTAGGGTATAGCGTGAATGTTTAGATGGAGAGGAGGAGATTGAAAGTTAGGTGTGTGTAGACGATGTAGTTTTTTGGGGACCAAATTTGACCTCAAACTACAATATGTTTGGATATGGTGTAGGTATTATTATCGTTGTTGGTATTGTGAAGAGTTAGGTTGGTTGTGAAACGTAGCTAAAGTGTACAATACAGTTTTCTTTGCCAAATTCTGGCCAAATCTCCCACCAAAGCCTTTCCTCGGTTTTCCTCATTTTCCTCATTTTTCCTCTACTTGTTAAGAGCTCTCTCGTAAGAGCTACTCTAAAATAGCTCAGGGAGCAGCATGAGCATGTCGCTTCTGAAAAGAGCTAAAGAATATGACACTTTTCTTGCCTACATTGTTCAACATTGATTTTAGAGTTACAGAAATTCCAGAATAACTCTCCACATAACCTTCGGGAGCCTCTTGCGTACCGCAGTTACCCCAAGTGTTTGCGCTTCACCTCCGTCCTCTCGCTTCCTCTTTTTTTGGTCAGTAAAGAGTGTCTTGAGGCAGGTCAGAACGGTGACGCGTGCTTGTATACGGTGCCACCTGTAATGGAGGAGGTCCTCAACAGTTGACATATTCTGATCGGCAGCGGCAGAGATTAGGGCAGTGCAGTTGAGGAAGCAGCCTTCACCGATGGAAATGGCAGGAGATAAACTGAGTCTCGTCAGGGCAGAGCATCCGTAGAAGGCGTTGTTGCCAATCCACGTCACTGAGTCCGGGATTGTGATGGCCATGAGGGAGGAGCATTCGTAGAAGGCCCAGTCGCTAATAATCGTCACTCCTTCCGGGATGGTGATGGCCGTGAGGGAGGGGCATCTACCGAAGGCATAACTGCCAATTGTCGTCACTCCGTCCGGGATTGTGATGGCTGTGAGGGAGGAGCATAACCGGAAGGTGTCATCGCCAATTGAAGTCACTCCGTCTGGGATTGTGATGGCTGCGAGGGAGGAGCATCCCCTGAAGGCGTACTTGCCAATCGACGTCACTCCGCCAGGGATGGTGATGGCCGTGAGGGAGGAGCACTCTGCAAAGGCTGAAAATTCAATCTCCGTCACTCCGTCCGGGATGGTGATGGCCGTGAGGGAGGAGCATCTGTTGAAGGCGGCAAAGCCAATCTTCGTCACTCCGTCCGGGATGGTGATGGCCATGAGGGAGGAGCATCCGTCGAAGGCGTACTCGCCAATCGACGTCACTCCGTCTGGGATTGTGATGGCCGTGAGGGAGGAGCATCCGCAAAAGGCGTCTCTGCTAATCTCCGTAACTCCTTCCGGGATGGTGATGGCTGCAAGGGAAGAGCATTCACCAAAGGCGAATTGGTCAATTGTCGTCACTCCATGCGGGATTGTGATGGCTGTGAGGGAGGAGCATCCCCTGAAGGCATTAAGGCCAATCATCGTCACAGAGTCCGGGATTTTGATGGCTGCGAGGGAGGAGCAATTGTAGAAGGCTTGATTGCCAATCGACGTCACTCCCTTTGCAAAAGTCACCTCTGTGAGTTCATGGTCAAAGAATCTCTCTTTGCCAGTGTATACTGCTGATTTGGGCATTTTGGGAAAGATTTGGTAAGGAGTTGGGATGGATGATAGTAATAGTACTGACAGCACTCGAGCTAGGGTATGGAGTGAATGTTTAGATGGAGAGAAGGGGATTGCAAGTAGGGATTTGGGCGATGTAGTTTTGTTGGGGACCAAATTTTGAGCTAAAGCCTAGAATGTGTTTTGATATGGTGTAGGTATTATTGTCGTTGTTGATATTGTGAAGAGTTATAGGTTGGTTGTGAAACGTAGCTAAAGTGTACAATACAGTTTTCTTTGCCAAATTCTGCCCAAATCTATCTCCCACCAAAGCCTTTCCTCGGTTTTCCTCATTTTCCTCATTTTTCCTCTACTTGTAAGCGCTACTCTAAAATAGCTCAGGGAGCAGCATGAGCATGTCGCTTCTGAAAAGAGCTAAAGACTATGACACTTTTCTTGCCTACATTGTTCAACATTGATTTTAGAGTTACAGAAATTCCAGAATAACTCTCCACATAACCTTCGGGAGCCTCTTGCGTACCGCAGTTACCCCAAGTGTTTGCACTTCACCTCCGTCCAGTGGATTCCTCTCTTTTTGGTCCGTAAAGAGTGTCTTGAGGCACAGTAGAGCGTTGACGCGTTCCGTCACAGCAGGTTTGCGGTGCCACCTGTAATGGAGGAGGTCCTCAACAGTCGACATATTTTGATCGGCAGCGGCAGAGATTAGGGCAGTGCAGTTTGAGAAGCAGTCATAACCGATATCAACTTCAGGAGATAAACTGAGTCTCGTCAGGGCGGTGCATCCGTTGAAGGCGTCAGTGCCAATCATCGTCACAGAGTCCGGGATGGTGATGGCTGCGAGGGAGGAGCATCCCTGGAAGGCGCCCTCGCCAATGCACTCCACTCCGTCTGGGATTGTGATGGCTGCGAGGGAGGAGCATCCCATGAAGGCAGTCCAGTCAATCTCCGTAACTCCTTCCGGGATTGTGATGGCTGCGAGGGAGGAGCATCTGTAGAAGGCGCCATAGCCAATCGTCGTCACAGAGGCTGGGATTGTGATGGCTGCGAGGGAGGAGCATCTCTCGAAGGTGCGTTCGTCAATCTCTGTCACTGAGTCCGGGATGGTGATAGCCGTAAGGGAGGAGCATCCCTCGAAGGCGCCAACGCCAATTGACGTCACTGAGTCTGGAATTGTGATGGCTCCGAGGGAGGAGCATCCGTCGAAGGCGTACTCGCAAATCGTCGTCACAGAGTCCGGGATGGTGATGGCTGCGAGGGAGGAGCATTGAGAGAAGGCGTAACCGCTTATCATCTTCACAGAGTCCGGGATTGTGATGGCTACGAGAGAGGAGCATCCGTTGAAGGCGCCATCGCCAATCGTTGCCACTGTGTCAGGGATTGTGATGGCCGTGAGGGAGGAGCATAAGAAGAAGGCTTGATAGCCAATGGTCGTCACTCCATCTGGGATTGTGATGGCTGCGAGGGAGGAGCATCCTTCGAAGGTGTTATCGCCAATCGTCGTTACTCCCTTTGCAAAAATCACCTCTGTGAGTTCACGATCTTCAAAGAAGCTCTCTTTGCCAGAGTATACTGCTGATTTGGGCATTTTGGGAAGGATTTGGGAAGGAGTTGGGGAGGATGATTGGTTTGTGGTTGTTGTGAAGAGTTTGGACGGTTGTGAGAGTATCTAAATCCTAAAATCCAATCTCCTAATTTTCCTTCCTCTCTCCCTCAATCCTTCTCCTCCTCATATCTCAATAAACTATCTGAATTTGAATAGAAATACTATCTGTAATAGACAACAGTCGTCAACAACGTACCATTAAAACATAAAAATTACCTTAATATCACAATCCTGCCCAAAATAAACACCCCTCACACCAGAGCCGACTCCTCCCTCCTCTTTTCTCCTCCTCTCTCCTCCTCTCTCCTCCTCTCTCCTCCTCTCTCCTTCTCTCTCTCACTCTCACTATCTTACCTTCCACCCACAATGTCCTCAATTCAACCATTCCGCATACTAGCAACATCAACCATCCTCCTATCGTTAACTAACTCCTTCTACTCCATATCCTCAGTCTCCGGTGACTCCATGTCACCAACTCTCCAACCCAGGGACTGGTTAATCGTCAACAAAGCAAGGTGGGACGATTGCAAGGTCGGGGACGTTGTTTTATGCCGTTCCGTTACTGAATTCCCAGGGAGGGACATTGTCAAGAGAGTCCAAGACCTCGACAACGCGGAGGGCACCGTTTACCTAACTAGTGATAACAAGGACATGAAAAGGATGTTCGAGGACAGTGGGTGAGTTGTTGTTGATGTTTTGTGTGTGTCTGTGTATGTGTGTGTGTGTTTGAAGTGTTTAAGGTTTAATATTAACCCCCCACCCACCAACCCAACCCTGACACGCACGCGCGTTTAAAAAAAGTGTATTCGGGCACGTTAACCGTAACATAATAAAGGGCGTAGTCATCGGTAGAATCGACGAGAACTGGAATGTACACTGGGATGTATCTATATAACATAAACAGTCTTATCTCATCATTCTCCTTCTAGCAACCTCGCAATCTTCTCGTCTCTCTCTTGTATCATTTCGTTTCTCTCTTGTAGCAATTCGTCTCTCTCTTGTATCTCCTTCTCCTTTGCCATGAACTTGACCCTGTTCTCCTCCCTCTCTTCAGCAACTTCTCTCTTCTTCTCTGAAATCTCCTTCTCCTTTGACGAAAGCAAGGCCTTCAACCGGAGGATCTCCTCCTCGTCGTTGGCTTTCATCCCCTTTCCCTCCTCCTCCTTGTCCTCCTCTTTGTCCTCTTCTTTGATCGATCTGCGTACCGTCGCCCCTTTTATTGTGACGACCAGGGCGCGAGAGTCAACCTCCTCCTTCAGCTTGTTGAGGTGGGCCTTGACTAGGGGGAAGCCCTCGGTATCGTTGTAGTAGGCGTAGCGTTCCAGGCTCTTGGTAAAGAAGGTGTCAAGGGAGTGACCTGTGGACTCACCGCAGCCTTTTGGTAATTTCTTGTCGACGCCGCCAAGGATCTCACCGTCGCTTGAAAGCGCCAAAAGCATTTCTTTCACCTTGTCTTGGTCTAAGTAGCTTGGGTGGGCCTTCAGCCACACATTCACTCTCTGCTGTTCCTTCGTTTCTGCATCATTGACAAGTTGGGTAGCATCAAAGTACCACTGCATGCTTTCTGGCCCTGTCTTTCTGCTGGCATAGAACGTCCATCGGTTAGACTGCTGAATGTATGTTAGGAAAAGCGTTACCCCAGCGATGGTTACAACAAGTGCAATGAAAAACATCGTTCTCACGGTTCTTCCCTCCATGAAGACTTCGGTAGTCCCACCGTCGATTTCTGCAAACTGACCCGTCGCATACATAACGATTGCGGCGCTGGATAGAAGCTTATAAACTATCATAGAAGAGTACCATCCACCACCGAGATCCATAGCGTCATTGCGAAGTTGCACCCAAGGACAGAAAGACATGATGAGGTAGAACGCAACGTGGGAAATAGAGGAGAGTATCTTACTGCCGGGAGCCTCAAGGACATTAAGCAGCTGTCCCCTGCTTGCTTGTACTCCTACAAACAACGCAAACTCACAACCCATGACGAGAAGTACGTAATACCAATTGAAAGCAGTAAGCACAGCAGAGAGGGCAATCATACTACAAGAGATGAATCCCCCGTAAGAGAGGAACATCCCGAATTCAATTGCGGCAACGTAGGGTCCATGTGAAGGGATGAACCCATGGTTGGGGTGAGTGTAGCGTCCGCGCTTCTGACCATTCTGTGTGAAGCAAAACACGAGTATGCGGTGTAAGGGATGCGTAAAATCGGGAATCGAATCGCCTTCTCTCACACTCACCATTATTCCCCTCTCGAGCATCATGCTGTTGTCCGTCATGATGAACGCGGCGCTCCCCACGCTGCTCAAAATGGAGATTGTTGACGTCCATGAGATATCCTTCGTGTGGTAGATAACAAACAGCTGCAGGACAGTCTCTGGCATCACTTCGAATATAAGCTCGCCCATTCTTACCATGAGGAACATCCCCATTGGGTGTACTACATCATCCTCGCTGTTTTCCACTCCCCTCCACACGTTCAAGCCGTGCACAAGAGGGTTGAGCTGTATAAGTGCAATAAACACCCCTTTCCCTACGGCCTTCGCGCCCTTCTTCTTGTTTGCGATCCATGCAACAAGCACATTCACGAGCGTGGACACGGCAAGGATCGTAAGGGAAATGTGAAGGTACTTCCTCATCCCTTCTCCTCCCTCTCCGTACTCCTTCAGTACGAGGAAGTCCGTAATCAAGTCCATGTATGTTAATACCATAGACAGCAGCATCCTCACTCCGAGTCCAATCCTCGCCAACTTCAGTGACGGCTTAATCTTGGGAGCGAGGTCAATGAGGAGTTCCCTTGCCAGTACCTCCCCCTCTGGAATCACCTCGTCACAGAACTCTCCAACACCGACCTCGACGTTTCCGCTGTAACTCTTTAGGAGGTCGATGTAAGATTCGATGACCCGCCTCACCAAAGCCTTCATTTCAGAAGAAGCAGCGACCTTACTTAACTGCTTCAAGGAGATTTTCTTGTAGTCTTCGCAATTTAAGGTCATCGCGACGCCACTGTCGATCGACTTACGACGGAATTTTGCACGGCGCTCGACAGCTGCGCCAGCTGAGTCTGAGACCTTGGCAGATGACATGAAGATGTGTAAAGGTAGCAAACTCAATTGTAGATTTACAGTAAGTTCGCCAAAATACAAGAAATCACATCATTGTATTCTTGTTTTCTATCGGCAGTCCATTTTATGTTACCTTATATGCGTTGTCGCCCCCCCCCCCCCCCAATCCCCCACTTTATTTCTATAATGTTTGGCTTTAATTTATGGGCGTGTGTGGGGTTTGGTGGCTTGGTTTTGTGTTGTTTTTTAGTGTCTTTCATATGTCTTCCCCCTCTACTTCCCCCCCATTTTATTTCCCTACTCGTCCCCTTTGATGATGAGTTTCTTGATTTCCTTGTACCTCCTGTAAAGCCCTGCCACAGGTTTGATGTCCTGGAAGCTGCTGACTTGCCTCCCCTCGTTCCTAACAAACTCCTTCTCATAGGCCCGAAGCTTTTGGTGGAGGCTCGCCTTCTCGACCTTGAGTTTGTGTAGGTGGTTCCCGCTTCCTAGGCTCGTCCTTTCGTTCCCTTCCTCTCCTCCGTGCCCCTGCCTCGAAGTCTCTGGTACCTCCCCCCCCCCCGACGATGCAGAGGAGGATACGAGCATGTCCTTGACCCGGTTGTACTCCTCGTACAGGTGGCGAATGGGTTCCTTCTCGGCCTTCACGGGCATCCGACCGTTATCCCTCATGAAGTTCATGTCGTAGCTAAACGCCGAGAGCGGGGAAGAGCGGGGAAGAGAGGGGTAAGTTAGTTAGTTTTGGGCAAAACAAGTCCTCTCGACGCTCGCCCTCTCGACGCTCGCCCTCTCGACGCTCGCCCTCCTCCCTCCTCACTCCAATCTGGTCCATCCTCCTTTCTCTTACCTCTTGAGCTGTATCTTCAGTGCCCTCTTCTTCTCCGCGAGTGCCGCCGTAGACATCCCCCCCAATTCCTCCTCTGTGTGTCCGTCCGTTGGTTTCTCTACCCTCGAGTTCCCGTCCCAGTTCCCGCTGTTTGCGTCCACCGCCTTGAGCCTTCCCTTCCCTGAGGTCGCTGCGACTCCCCCGTTCTCCTTCTCCTCGTGCGCCATCCTTCCCCCCCGGTTGCTCTCACCCCACTGTTTGGAGGTCGCCTTCTCCTCCTCTTCCGCCTCAACGGCGGGCCCCATGGCCATCTCCTTGCTCCTCCTTCTCCTGACAACCCAGCCCCTCACGAGCGCCTGGACCCTGACCCCGGCGTCGTTCCGTAGGCCCTTCTTCCACTCCCTGTACGTAGCGTAGGTGCTGGCGAAGGGCTTCCTCTCCTCGTTGCCCTTGGGGGTGTGGCCGTGGACGGCGGCGAACTGCGATAAGAAGGGGGTAAGTATGATTATGGGGCGGCTCCTCCATCTTGCCGCGCCTCCCTAACGCCTTGCTCTTTTTGACGCGCCGAGCCCTCACCTGCTCCTCGAAACTATTTAGCTGGCTCCTCAGCGCTCTGCATGCCGTGATCATCCTGCGGCGTCCGAAGCTGCGGGGGGGAGGGGGGGGGGGGTTAGGATTAAGAGAGAGTTCTGCGATAGTGTTTCCGTTGGCAATAAACAAGCGAAAGCCTCTCAATCACTCCCAGCAGCCTCCCTTCTCACCTGGTGTACTTGGGGGCCTTCGTCTTCGCAGAGATGGCGTTTTGTGTGTTTGTCCAGTTCGGCGATCCCTCCTCAACCATGTTGGTCCTCGGGCTCGAGGGAGGCGACGACATGTCTATCGGTGACCTCGGGGGTGTCCCTGCGGAAGTTTGCTGGGGGCCCTTGATGGGGGAGGATGAGGAAGTAGGGGGGGGAATTCGGGGGGATAGGGAAACGGCATTTGAGACTCCGCCATTTGCGGAGAGGGGCAGGGGGGGAGGGGTGCCACTGAGGATCGAGTCGATGCTACCCATGATCAAACTGTCGACAGCCGATAGCTCGCCCTTCGTGAATTGGTGGTGTTGGTCGTGGGGTGGTGATCTGGGGGAGCCCGGGTTGGAGACGAACTGGGAATGGGGATATGTGGGAGGGTTGGGGTCCGTTACAGAGGAGGTGTTGATGGTGGGGATAGGGGAAGAAGAGGAGACAGACTGAGGGGAGGGAGAGGTGGCGGTGGTGGTCTCTCCCTCTTCCTCCTTCTCCCTCTCGTTGGCGGCCTCGGACTCTTTCATAGCCTTAGCCCTTTCGACCCAGCCATCCCTGAAAAATACCTTTGCGTTGTCAAGCATTATCTCAGCTACCAATACAATCGCCCTCATGTCGCACTGGTGGCGGACGCACCACAGGGCTGCATTGGGTGGTCTGATGAGGGCGGGGGCGACGCGCTCTACGAAGCGGAACTGGGATTGCGGCGAGCAAAGCGAGTGCGCGGAGCGAACCGAGTTTCGTTAGTGGCCCAAGTTAATCTCCTCCTTGCTGCGCTTCTCCTCCTCCTTGCTGCGCTTCTCCTCCTCCTCGCCCCTCCTCCTCCTCACCTTGTATCTGAGGGAGCCGCACATTTCCCGAATTTCCGACAGGTGCAGGATGGTTTCCGCCCCCTTAATGTTAACATTCGAAATGACCGCCTTCTCCACCGCCTTCACCGCGGTTATGGGCGTTACCGCCTCCTGCAGTAGGAGGGATCCAGCAGTGACTAGCATGTCGTATGCCCCACCCATGCCACGGAGGCTTTCCTTCTTCACGGCGGTCAGGGACTCGAGGATGAGGCTGCTCGCGAGGCAGGTCTCAGCCCCGAACAGGGGCGTGAGGTCCCTGAGCTCCTGCATGGCTTGGCCCTGCTCGTTGGCAGTGATGAGCTCCTTCACGATTCTCCTGGCCTGCTTTCTATAAGAATCGGATGCGCCCTCGTCGAAGAACGCGATGTGGCGACGTCCGAAGGGAAGCTGCGTGGAACCGTCCGTCATGGCGTCCATACCATCATCCTCCTCACCAGAGAGGCTGGAAGATAAATTATCGAGGGACTTGACCTGTGAAATTACCCATGCTGCTACAGGGGAGGCGTCACTATTGTCAATTACCACCATAATATGGTGTTATCTATTCGTTGTGTGTGGCGTATGGCACACAAAAAGTCTATTGTGATGGGAAAATGAGACCCAAAGTCTTAAATTTGGAGGTCGCTGTGGTGAGGAGGGGTCTAATTCAAGCTAATTTGCGTGATTTCACAATTGCGTAGGGTTTTGTGGCGTAATATGGTGGTGGTTAGGAGGTTGGCGTTCTAAAATTCTCCAAATCGTCCAATTTAGTGCCGAGGCAAAAAACAATTCTTGGAAGCAGGACAAAAAGCAAACGAATTCTAGCCTGGGAAATCTGGCTTTTTTTCTCACCTCAAAACTTCATTTCCTTAACCAACACGCCTTGATATCACCTACCGCCTTCATATCGGGTGTTAACCCGCTTTTTGCCTCAATTTTACCACCTCTACTTTCCAAAAAGCCGACAAATTACTCTCTTTTTACCTACACAACCCTCCTCGAGAGTTCCCCCTACTTCTCTGGTCAATTTCTGACTCTGTGATGGGCTTAGAAGGGTGCCGATGCCCGAGCATGTTCTTAATTATATGTCTCCTCCTCCTCGACTTCTCTTTGTCTTTTTTCCCCATCAGTGTCCCAAAATCCTCGCCAGCAAGAAGGTGAGTTATATTTTCTATGCTCAACAACCCCATGCGCTAATTGAATCCTTGTAAACTTACCCCGATTATCCTCGTCTATATTTCAGGCTCCCTTCAATCACCAGTTTCCCCCGTCGTACCCTCCTTCCCATGTACAATGAAGACGATGCTTTATCAGAGGTGTCTGATGCAGATCATTTATCTTCTGATGACTTGTCCCGCAGTCAGGACACCGGGGGTTTGCACCGCCAACACAATGACACTACATTGTCGGGGGCGCCCGTAGGAGGCAGCGGGGTGAGGAAGGGGGGGGGAGAAGGTAAGATGGTGAAGAGAAGGAGTTTGCACCTCGCCGCTCCTCTTTCCAACGCTCGCTACATAACATCTATTTTCTAACCAACTGCTCCCTTTGCTCGTCGCTTCGCTCCTCGTACCGCACGCTCCTCGTATCGCAGGCGAAACTAATGACCAACAGCTCTCGGAGGCACTCGCTTACGAGGTTGACATTTGGAAGGAGCTGATGCTGGAGGAGCCTCCGGACACGAGGTGGACGAGGTCCATAGAGAAGAAGCCGAGGGTGAAGGTAAGAATGTGAAGAGAAGGAGTTTGCACCTCGCCGCTCCTCTCCAACGCTCGCTACATAACATCTATTTCTAACCACCAACTGCTCCCTTTGCTCGTCGCTTCGCTCCTCGTATGAAGGTTCTTGAGAGAGTCTTCACCTCTCTGATCTCGTTAACAGACCACGACAAGGAGCAGATCGAGGAGTACTGGGACCTCCTCACCCCCAACATAAAGTACTTCAACAGCTCAGATACGAGCCTGATAAAATCGGCCCTCCGCATCGCCTACCTCTCCCACCAAGGACAGATGCGAAAGTCGGGAGAGCCCTTCATAATACACCCCATATCGGTCGCAATCCTCCTAGCCGAGCTCTCCATGGATGTGCACTCAGTCATGGCCGGCCTCCTGCACGACACGGTCGAGGACACTGACCTCACCTTCGCTGAGGTTGAGGCCCTCTTTGGCCCAACCGTGAGAAAGATCGTCGAGGGGGAGACAAAAGTAAGCAAGCTCCCGAAGTTGGCCTTCTCCGACTACGCTGACGAACAGGCGGAAAACCTCCGCCAAATGTTCGTTGCAATGACCGACGACTATAGGATCATCATCGTCAAGCTAGCCGACCGCCTCCACAATATGCGGACCCTCCGTCACATGAAACCGGCGAAGCAGCAGAAGATAGCCAGGGAGACCTTGGACATCTTCGCCCCCCTCGCCCACCGCATGGGAATCTGGCAGTTCAAGTCGGAGCTGGAGGACACGGCCTTCATGTACCTTTACCCCCTCGAGTACAAGCGCCTAAACAGGAAGCTACGTAGGAACCAGAAGAAGTACCGCGGCGCTTTGGAGCAGAGCAAGATCATCCTGGAGGACTCCCTCAACGGCGACAAGATGCTGGAGGAGCAGGGGTGCAAGGTCACAGTCTCAGGGAGGACAAAGGAACTATACAGCCTCTGGCTCAAGATGGAAACTAAGTACGAGAGCTCCCTCGACAGAATTGCGGACGTCGTGGCTCTTCGTGTCGTCTTGGAGCCCAACGAGAAGGGGGGGGAGACGGAAGAGGAATGGAACACGAGGTGAGATCCTCCACGCAACCCTTTTTCATTGTTTGCTCCTCTCATCGCAACCCCCCACCCCTCGCGCACGCGCTCAGGTCCACCTGGCTTTGCTACCACGTCCTTGGCCTCGTCCAGCACCTTCCCGGCTGCCAGTCCGTTCCCACCTCCGTGAAGGACTACATATCCTTTCCCAAGCCCAACGGCTACCAGTCCCTGCACACGGCGCTGATCTGCAACGGCCAGACGGTAGAGGTGCAAATCAGGACGTCGGCGATGCACCGCGTCGCGGAGGTAGGGATGGCGGCTCACTGGGCCTATCAGTCATACAAAAGAGGTGTGGGATCTGAAGACTTTTACACGCCCTGGCTGTCCAGCATCAAGGAGTGGCAGCAGGACCACATAAACTCGAGGGACTTTGTCGAGAGCGTGAGAAGAGAGGTAAGAATGGGTGAAGGCAAGGGCATCTTCTATCTATCTTCTCAGCTCTTAAAAATCCGCTAACGCGACTCTTCGCTGCCACAGCTGCTGGGGAAGCGAGTATTCGTGTTCTTGCGCAACGGCAAAATTCTGAACTTGGCTAGGGGCGCCACGGCCATCGACGCCGCCTTTCAGATCCACACCGAAGTCGGACTGAACATGCACGGCGTGGAGATCAACGGGCTCCCTGTGAGCATGAGCTATGAGCTGCAAAATGGAGACGTCGTCAACGTTCTCACTGGGGAGGGGAGGCCGGCGTTGGACTGGATGAGGTACGCAAAGGCTAGAAGCACAAGAGCGAAGCTCAGGGGCTACTTCAGGGCCAAACAAAGGCAGTCGTTGGTGGAAGCGGGAGGGATCATCCTGTCCGACTTTTTGGAGACCCACCACGAGCTCCTGAGCAACTTCACCTTTTTGAGCGCTGACGAGGATTTCGGAGGCATACCCAGGGAAGTGTCGGGCCTGCAGGTGAGAGAATGGGGTAGAGAATTTAACCCTAACCCCACAAGCACAAGACAAATCTCACCCACCAACGCAACCCTCTCCGCTTCGCTTGTCGTAGCAATTCCTTCCTGGGAGGACAAGGTTCGCGACCGTTGACGAACTCTGCGTCGAGCTTGGGAAAACACACAACCGGCAGTTCTTGAGAAAGGTCACAAGCCAAATACTCAAGGTGCCCCTGTCGGTGCTTAACGGAGCCGAATCGGACACACAAATGTTTGTTGGGGAGGGGGCGATGAGGAGCTTTCAACACGCTATCGACAAGGCTGTTAGGTACGAGGGAATGGGAAGTGAGGAAAATGAGGATGGGCTCGTTAAGGAGGAGGGAGTTTTCGATGACGAAGAGGGGGACTTTGGGGGGGACCGGCTAGTTGATATACTTGAAGGGGAAGCGCTTAGGGTTGAGAATGTCGAGTCAGTCGATACGGAGAACGGGATTGAATCGCAGGGGGGCGTTGGGGAGATGGGTGGGATGGAGGTCGGGGGGGGGGTAGGGGAGGATGAAGGAGATGTGGAGTACGCAGACCCTGACCACCTTTGCCCCACATGCATGCCTGTCAGGGGAGATGATATATTGGGGACGAGACCGGTAAAGTTGAAGCCAGAATACAGCGACGGCTTCGTCACGGTTCATAGGAGGAGCTGCAAGGATGCCCAAACTGCACACGAGAACAGCTTGAGGATTCAAAAGGGTTTGGCCCCCCTAGATGCAGAAGGGGGCAAGGGTGCGGTCTCGTACCGGCAGCGGTTGAAGAACAAGGGCGTAAAGCTCGTGTCGGTACCTCTGATTTGGAATCCCTACGCCGAAGAACAGCTGGGGGTGGACTTCCTTTGCCAGATACAAATCTATGCCAACGATCGAAAGCTGCTGCTTTCCGAGTGCAGCGAGATAGTGAGCGATAACGCCTTCATCGTGAAGACCGGGAGCAGCACGAGCGGGGAGCACGCGATGCTTGAGTTCCTCATCAAGGTTAAGGATTTGGAGCACGTTCAGGTTATCATGGACGAAATTATGAAAATCAGAAATGTCATGAGTGTCGAGAGGAAATTTGGAGGGAGCCTATGAAGGTTATGGGTATGGGAAAGGGAGAGAAAACTAAGTGTAGTCAGTATTAGTGAAAGCGTTCAATCAGATATTTAATAGAAACTCAGAATCTCCCAAATTACATGACGATGCAGTTGCTCGCGACGATCTCTCCGGCGTTGCACGAGAATATGGAGGAGTCCTCCTCGCCCGTGTGACTGGCGTTCTTCTTGATGGTTGCGTCGGAGTTACCCCACACTTTAAATTTTTGCAAGAGGTGCGTGGCGGGTTGAAGACGGGAGTTAGTTGATAGCGGAGCGGGAGGGAGGGGGGAGGGGGAGGGGGGGGGGGGGTACGGACCTGTGCTTCGGCTGCCGGTAGTGAGCTTGGTGGCTTCGCTTAGGTTGGAGTTCTGACGGACCATGGCCTTTCGGTGAACCTGAAATCAAAGGGGGGTGAGGTGTTGTGTTGTCAACTTATGGTTTTACAGTGGCGCCCTGACTAAAGCGAATGTGGGTCTGTTTGCATTAAAGTGTGCATAAAGAAATCTTGAAGCTCACCTCCTCGTTGGCAATGTCGTCGAACATCTCGTTTATGTTCTCCCCCGTCCTCGCGCTCGTCTCGTAGTGTGAGTACCCCATCTTGAACGCGTACTCGTTTCCCTCCTTCTGCGTCACCTCTCTGTCCGAGGACAGGTCCACCTTGGTGGCCACTATCACGACCTGCTTGGACGACGAGGAATCCGATGAATTGATCATCTTCACCCACTCGTCGACGCGGTTGAAACTATTCCTATCGGTAACGTCGTAGACAACTAGCACGACGTCAGCTGAGCCGAAGTATAGAGGGGCCATTGATGAGAAACGGTCGTCACCGGATGTATCCCAGACTTGGAATTTTACGTGGATGGAACAGGAGGGAGGGAGGAGGGAGGACTTTGAGAGGAAGGATGCACCGATTGTCGGCGGGGTGGCGACGCGGAAATTGTTCTCGATAAACCTGTGGAGGGGGGAGGGGGAGGGGAGGTGTTGGGAGGGTGGAGGGGGAAGGGGGGTGGAGGGATTGAGGGTGGAAGGAGGATGGAGGATGGTGGGAGCGCATGTCTCGGAGATGTACGTCGCGTATGATAACCCAGGCGAAATATTGGGGTGTTGTTTTGTCATCGGCCTCCACTCCCCTCACCCAACATCCCCTGACTTTGAAAGCGAAACGACCTTCCTCTCTCCCCCTCTCCCCTCCCTCCACACTCACCTGATGATGAGCGCCGTCTTCCCCGCCGATCTATCGCCGAGTGTAACAACCTTGATTATCCCTCCATCCTTTATTGTTTTGGACGCCAGCTGGGAACGAAGTGAGGACGGAGAAGAGTCGGGGGAGTTTGTGGAGAACATTTAGAGGGATTGGGGGAGAGTGGGAGGGAAAGGGGGAGAGATGAGGGAGGTTACCCCAATATAGATGAGTGTGAGAGAGGAAAGAATTTCGTAAGTGTCGTGTTGGGATGGAAAATAGGACAAGCAATGATGAGCGAATATTTTGGGTTTCTCAGTTAGAATGTCAGAATGTCAGAACTTTTTATCATTCTCCATATTCACAAAAGCTCTTTCAATCGAAAGCGCTTTACTCTAATTACCACGCCATTTCCCGCGCGTCTGAATGTGGACAGCGCTGTTGCCTGAAATACTGACTTTTCTGCTCTAAATATGACTTTTCCTTGACTATTCGTCAAGTTCAAACTTAATTTTTTAGGTGTTCGTACGTCTGCATTTTTGAACAGCTTACCCGTTGTCGAGTTGTCACGAACACGAAGTGTTTTCCCCAGAGCTTTCAAAGTGCTCCAAAGTCAGATCGGAAAGCCCAAAAACCTGCATTTTCCCACTTGTATTAGGATGAACAGAATAGCCTCCCTGCGACCCCGTCTCTTCACAAGCACCTCACGGGTCTTGTCTGGACGACCAGTTGGCTTGGCCGACGACAGTATGGTTGAAAGAGCTGATTTTATTCCATCCTCGGGACAGCCCATTTTGTTAGATAGCAAGAAACACGCTGTAGGGTACTTAGTGAGTAGACTGTTGGTATGAGGGGGGAATTAAGATATGTAGCTACCTGGTTAGGTAATCTAATGCATGTTGATGCTACAGGGACGCTGATTATTGACAAACCCTTCACGAAGAAGAAAGAGGTTGTGTTTAGGGTTGGGGGTTGATCAGGGGTGGATGTACACCAAGTCGGCTCAATGGTGCCCTACGCAGTGCGTCTGTCCCTCCCTTCTTCCTCCACCTTCCACCTCCCTTACCAATTCCCCCCCCTTCCCCCCCCCCCATCCCTCAACAGTCCCGAGTCCTAAATGCCCGCGTGTACGACGTATGTTCCGAGACTCCCCTCCAAGCCGCCTACAACCTGTCCGCGTCTCTCAACAACCACGTCTACCTCAAGCGCGAGGACACCCAGCCCGTCTTCTCCTTTAAGATCCGTGGCGCCTACAATAAGATGGCCCAGCTCTCCAACGAGCAGCTGGACAGGGGGGTGGTGGCCTGCTCTGCTGGGAACCACGCCCAGGGTGTGGCGCTGAGCGCGAACAAGCTGGGCTGCAGGGCGGTCATTGTCATGCCTTTGGCAACTCCTGAGATCAAGGTGAAGAGTGTGGCCAAGCATGGGGGGGGGACAGTGGAGGTTAGGCTGCACGGAAACAACTACGACGAGGCTGCGGCGGAGGCGAAGAGGCTCATGGACGAGGAGATGCTCACCATGATTCACCCCTTTGACGACCCTGATGTCATTGCTGGTCAAGGCACCATTGGCATGGAGATAATAAAGCAGTCCGTCTCTCGCCCCCTCGACGCCATATTCGTATGCTGCGGAGGCGGGGGCATGCTCGCCGGCATTGCTGCCTACGTGAAGAGGGTCCGTCCCGACGTCAAGGTGATCGGGGTCGAGGCAGAGGACGCCGCGGGGATGACCGAGAGCCTCAGGGCGGGTAAGGTGGTGACCCTGGACTCGGTGGGGTTGTTCGCGGACGGGGCGGCGGTCAGGAAGGTTGGGGACGAGACGTTTAGGGTGTGTAACGTGCTCGTTGACGACATGGTCACGGTTAATACTGATCAGGTGAGGGTGAAGGCGAGGGGTCGTGTTTGTGGATTGAAAAGTCATGGCTGGGTGAAGCATCGCTTCGAATTTTCTCCAACACCCTTTGCAAACTGTCCTCGCGCGTCTCGCAGATTTGCAGCGCTATCAAGCTGGCCTACAACGACGCCAGGGTCGTGCTGGAGCCCGCAGGCGCTCTTGGGGTGGCGGGAATGAAGAAGTATGCTGAGGCCCACGGGATTGTGGGGGCAAACTTGGTGGCTATCACGAGCGGGGCGAACATGGACTTCGACAGGATGAGATTCGTTAGTGAAAGGGCGGACGACTCGGAGAAGATGATATCGGTTACTATCCCAGAAAAGCCGGGGGCCTTCCGAGCGCTGTAAGTAGATTCCAGGAGAGGAGGGGGGGAGCGCAGCGACGACTTGTGTCCCCCGGTCTACATACAGCAAGCTCGTCCAACCGAAACTAAAGGCCGCAACGTCTTCTACCAGTAAGCGTGGCGTCGTAATCCTTCGGAAGAGAAAGGCACCCAATGCCCTCAGGATACTGTCAAAGTTGATCGAGGGCGGCCACAGAGGTCGCGCTGTGGACGCACGTTAGCGATGACGTCGCCTGACCTGAGATCCCGCCTTATATATTATATATACAAACACAGGGAACTTGAAGTCGAACGCGCTTGCTCACACAATTTCTTTCACCCCCCTTCCCTCCCAGCTACAACCTCATCTGGCCCAGGAACGTCACGGAGTTCACCTACCGCTACCAGATGGGCAGCCAGGCGAGGGTCATAATGTCTTTCCAGCCAATGAAAAACGTGGACACTGACTTTGAAGACGTTTTGGAGGAACTTGAGGCGCAGGAGTACCAGACCAGCGACCTCAGCAAGAACGAACTCGCCAAGGTACATGCGCGCCACATGGCAGGGGGGCGGGCGAGCGCTGTCAACGAACGCTTGTTCCGCTTTGAGTTCCCCGAGTCTCCTGGGGCTTTGAAAAAGGTAAGAGGTGTGAGGGGGGGGGGGGGGGAGCATGCCTTCTATACGAATTCCACCTCGATGCACACCTCTGACCTTCCTTCACTTGTTGCAGTTTCTAATGGCCCTCGATGTGACCTGGAACGTCTCCCTGTTTCATTATCGTAACCACGGCGACGATTTCGGTAGGGTCTTAGTAGGCATACAGATTCCAAAGACTGCGGAAGATGAGGTGGCTATCAACGAATTTCTTCAAGGGCTCGGGTACAATTGGGTTGAGGAGACTGATAACGAAGTGTATAGGGATTTCCTCAAGGAGGAATAGTGTGAAAGGATTGTTTTCGCTAAACTGCTCGCGATTTTTCTTCTTCATCGTGTCTTGTTATTTTGGCCATTAAATCTTGCAGAGAGGCTTTGAGAGGTTGAAGAGGATAAATAAGTCGGACTGCTCTCACATTCTCCCCTTTTATCAAACTCTGAAAAAACCAACTCTCCCTCAGGGGATCAGGGCCTCTCCCTCCACCCTTGTCACAAACAATGAACAAACAAACAATGAAACGGAAACTTGTGGGCGACGACAAAGGGCAAAGCGCTATTTGTTCGCACCAAGACAACGATGGTGACACAGATAATTGCGAAATGAGCAACAATGCTGGTAAAAATGACTTCCTCCTTGGGCGCTCCCTTGGGCGCTCTCAATCATCTTGTTCAGATGACGAAGAGAGCGATTCTTATTATCCAAGTGATGTCTCTGATTCCGATCCCATAAGTCCAGCCCCCCACATCAAAACCGCACTCGACAAATTACCCAAAACACACTGGGCATCCCCACACTATACCGACAACGACGATAAAGAGACCTCTGCACTCAAACCAGAAATTGATACCAACGAAATACATACCACGCTCCACGAGCTCCCCACCCCTCCTCAAGGCGAGATGATAGCACAAATAGCCAACCCACTAAATGAACAACAAGAAAACAACTTTCTCAAGAAATTCCTCCAATCCAACCCTGGCTCCCTCATAACCCCCCTCCACCGCCAAGGCGAGCTCGTCGAACCTCCTCCCACCACCACCATCACGCCTCTCGACCACAACGACGACAGCCAGATATCCAGCCAGATATCCAGCCAGATATCCAGCCAGATATCCAGCCAGGCCTCCAGTAAGTCCAACCATCAAATAACAACCATTACATATAACCTCTCGGCCATCAAGGGCTGCCGCAGACAAGACGAAATTAACTGCAGGATGGAGGCCGTCGGAAAAATAATCAAAACCTATAAGCCATTAGCAGTCTGCACGCAGGAGTTAAGTCGACAACTCCAACGGGCCCTATACCCACACATCGAGAACAACTACAATTGTTTTGAAGGTACTTTTGCGTCGAGCCTCCCGCTGAATCAGCATACCAGAGGGTGCACGAATGGAATCATGCTCCGTTCAGACGCAAACTTTGTCAAGGGAGGAACTCTACATTTTAGTTACACTAGTATGGGATACGATTTCGTTTTCGCGATCGTAAAGATCGCCGACGGCGAGGAGGCTCTCATCCTCAACACCCATCTGGAGTCTCACCATAAGGTTAAAGACGAAGATGGCAACCGTAAAAACAACATCATGTCTACAGGTGTTTTCGCACGTGAGGATGTAAGAAGCACGCCAGCAGGATATTAAAGCACAATACAACCTTCTTGTGACTCACTTCGCTCGTCTCTTGTGACTCACTTCGCTCGTCTCTTGTGACTCACTTCGCTCGTCTCCCACTAACGCAACCCCCTTCGCGACCCACTTCGCTCGTCGTTGCGCTTGCAGCAAATTAAACAAATCAGCTCGTTCGTTGAAGGCTACACAGAAAACCGTCCAGAAATTAAGTTCGTCATCCTCCATGGGGATATGAACTGGGATGACAGTAACGCCAATAAGTTACGCATTGAGAGGAACGAAAGGTTTGGCTGCGACGAAGACCTCGTCGAAAGGTGAGAACGACGGACGGGGGGTGAACCGGCATGGCAATTTCTAAACTCGAATGGCCCAACCCACGCAGTCTTGGGGACAATTGGGTAGACGCGTGGCTGGAGATGCAAGACACCACTGACCACAAACGTGACCCCGGGTACACCTACGACAGTTTAATACCATTTAACGGGGGATCATACAGCGTTAGGAAGCGCCTCGACCGTATTCTCTTCTGGCAGCGGCCGGAGGGCGGGTCTCACCTCCAAACGACCAAATGCGTTGTTGTTGAGGAGAGCAAGAAGGTGAGAATGGACGATAATTAAATATAGCACAGGGGCGCGGTGCTGCGGCGGGGGGTGCGCGGCGGAGGGTCGCAGAAGACACCTTAACTTTCCCACTAACCAAATGAATTCAATTCTTCCTGCGACTCGCTTCGCTCGCCGCAGAACGTGAAGGAGCGCACAGAGTGGGTGGGCGAGAAGTACTTGAACAGCGTCGTCATGCCGCCTTCAGATCACTTTGCCGTTCTCGCAACCTTCGATTACTTTGTGGCGTCGTAAAGTAAACCCTCGATTCACTACAATAGATCACGTTTACTTTCTGGAAATCTTTTTTCTGTCACCCCATCACGTCACTCCTCCATCCAACGCAACCTCCTCTCCAAGTACGCCTTCCTCCACTTCATCATCCTCCCCTTCCAAACCCTCTCGTGCTCCAAATCCAAAAAATATTTTCAAAAATCGCCCAAAAAAGCATTCCAAACTTCAAGTTTCATAATTTGTATCATAATGATTGTTAAGCAATAATTGTGATTATCAATAAGATTAATGTATACATTATAGAATTGTGCAACTTAGAAAAATTTAAATTGTTTATTTATGCACCAATATTATATATGCAGAATTTTAATGATTGTAACATATCTTGAATGAATAATAAATTCTTCAAACTAGTTGTAAATCGAAAATTTCACCCATTTTCAAGAATGTCTTTTACACACTTTTGAGAAATAAATTGAATGATTATATGATTGAATATTATGATGAAAAATTCTTTTGTGCACTTTAGAGCCTTCAGAAAAACTTTACAAGTTTTCGATTTGACAGAGCATCAAATAAAGAAACTCAACGAGTAAAGAGCCATCAAGCATTGTACATAGACCTTGAGTTCCATAAATATCTATAGATCATCTAGGAACACCAATATTTACCAATATCCCGGGGCCTCGTTGTCGCAGATCCTGCAGATCTTTCCTTCCCCTACCCATTTGCACCACCACACATGACTCGCGGTCTCAATCTCATCCGTAACTCCATTCCGGCCTTCCAATCTTCTCGTAAGGCGCTTACTGGGACGGTAGGGTTCGTTCCTACAATGGGTGCCCTGCACGAGGGTCATCTCAGTCTTGTGGAGCAGGCGAAGAAGGACAACGATCACGTGGTGTCGTCGATATTTGTAAACCCGGCGCAGTTCGGTCCAAACGAGGACCTCGATACGTACCCTCGGCAGCTCCAGACCGACGCGGCCCTTCTAGAGTCTCTTGGGGTTGACTGCATCTTTGCTCCTGCAAAGGCTGATGAGATGTACGGTCCCTACCACACGACATACGTTGACCCCGTGATATTCAACTCGTCTAGAGAAGGGCTCGCGAGGCCTGGCTTTTTCAGGGGCGTTGCTACCATCGTCATGAAGTTGTTCAACATTACTCAGCCTACTCGCGCTTATTTTGGTCAGAAGGACGCCGTTCAGTGCTGCGTGATAAAGAGGATGGTTAAAGATATGAATATTCCTGTTGAGGTCGTTATAATGCCGACTGTGAGGGAGGCAGATGGATTGGCGATGAGTTCTAGGAATGCATATTTAACGGAGAAGGAGGTGAGCGTGGGTGGGGTTTAGGATTTGGTTGTGTGTGCGTCCTTTTGAAATAATATATAGTGATGCGATACATTTTGCTGCCCCCAGAATTATGCTCCCCAACAAACTCTTCTCACCCCCCCCCCTCTGATACCTGTCCCTCACAGAGACCCCACGCTTCTATCGTATACAAGTCTTTGCAGGCTGCCGAGGAAGGTAAGAGTGGACAGGAGGAGTAGGAGTAGGAGGATAGGGTTGATAGATTCGACCGCGCTACACTCTAGATAACTAACCTAACCTCCCCCACTGCCTCCATCCTACCCCCTTACTGTACCCACCCCTCCTAGTTTACTCCAACTCCACCGTTCCAGCCTCTAAAATCGTCGACGCTGTGAAGTCCACCCTCGCGTCCGAACCTCTTATCACCGAGATACAGTACGTTGCGGTAGACAGCAAGGAGAACATGCAGCCGCTGGAGGAAGTGGTGGCGGGGGAAGGCGCCGTCGTGAGCTTGGCCGTCAAGATGGGAAGTGTCAGGCTCATCGACAACATTGTTCTCTAGAAAAAGGGATGGAAGAGGCGGAGGGGTGTGTGTGGGGGGGATCAACTTAGGGCTTAACATAGACCAACATGAATTGGACATAATCAAAACATCATTACAACAACAACAGTAGGTCCATTAACACAGCCAGCTCAAATACTCGCTTCACTCGCCTCACTTTGCTCACTGCCACTACAACTTAACCAAATATATCCTCCCAATCCCTTCCCCCCGCTCCATCCCCCCCTCTGCTCGTCCTTCCTGTCCTCCTCCTCTCCTCCTCGTACCTCTCATCGTCCGTCGGCAGCTCCCTCCTGCAAACTGGGCAGGTGTTGCTCCTCTTGAGCCAGGCGAGCGCGCACGCCTCGTGGAAGCAGTGGGTGCAGTTGGGCATCCTGATGGCGGTACAGCCGACCGAGAAGTCGTCCCTGCAGATGACGCACCCCTCCTCTTTCTTGGTCGCCTTAACGGAGCACGTTGCCCCTCCCTCTAGAGTCACTCCGTCGCTCCTCTTCACACATAGCACGGGAATGGTTAGCCCTTTCTTTACACCGAGGCCGGCCGAGTCCTTCATGACAAACCTGGAGAGGGAGGGGGACACAAGAGTGTTAGAAAATCGAAAATATCTTCAACCCACAGAGGAGGCATCATTTTAACGCCCCGGGTTGGACGGCAACCGTTAATGAGCGAGTTAGACTGTTCGCGGTTAATCTCTTTTCAGAACTACAATTTTGGACCCAAAAACGGATCGGAAGTGTCGTGGGATTGTATTTGACACCCGATTAGCTGGGGGTCCGTGCGTGGCTAGAAGGGCTCGACAGAAGAGAGCAAAAGACGAGGCAGCGGCAAGGCTACGCAGCGGAACCGAACGATAAACCAACACAACCCACAACCCCCCAAAGCTCTCGCTCGTCACCCCGCCTTCTCCAGCACTTACGGCCATATTCCCACGTTCTGCACCACAATCACAGCCTTCGCACCGCACTCCTGCGCCTTCAGCCCCTTTTCTACGAAGTTGCACCCCCCCCTCCTAAACAGGACAACCTTGCCCCTGCAATCGTCTGCGTTCTTCAAAGCCCCGTCCCCGCCGTCGAATGGCTCAGCGCGAACCACCTCGTAGTCCTCGAAGGCGTAGGGAGGAAGCTTCCCCATCTCCCCGCAAACCCCGAAGAGCTCCTTCCCTCCCCCCAACTTCACCGTAACCTCATGGAGGATGCTGGAGCGCTCGTCGACCACAATTCTAGGTATCCTGGCTATGCAGTCCTTGGCTGTCGGTAGCGACGACGGCTGCGGCTCAGGCGGTGCCCACTGCCCCCCCCCCGTTCCCTCCCCTCCCCCCCCAATCTCCCCCATTGCCCCCCTCTCCCCGAGCACGGCGAGCTCCCCCGCGAGCACGGCTGCCTGCCTGACGTTCATGGACCCTAGTCCCATGTCAACCCCTACCGCCGCCCCTGCTCCCCCCCCCGCACCCCTTAAGTGTTCGTGCATCGCGGTGGTGGCCCTCTCAGCTTGTTGTCTTAGCGCCTCCTCTCTCTTAATCCTTTCGGCGGCGGTTTTGTCCTCTAGGATGTCACCGCATACCTCACAACAGTCACCGAAGGTTGTGGAAGGGTAGGTTTCATCACAGGAGGGACAGTAAGGGTGTTGAGGACGTGAGGATGAAGAAAAAGAAGACATACAAAAACGTTCGACGGGTGGCTGGGTGTGTGTGTGTGGCTTTATTCTTATGGGAAAGTTATTTGATATCGAGGATAGGTTTTGGAAGTTAAAATGAGAGCCAGTGGCGACTGTTAAAAGACAGTGGCGCGAACACCACAAAGTGGAGGACTGTTCCAAGAAGGTACAAAATTGGCACTTTGGGGT
The DNA here is from genome assembly GCA_030267965.1 of Triparma columacea. Lineage (NCBI taxonomy): Eukaryota > Bolidophyceae > Parmales > Triparmaceae > Triparma > Triparma columacea. The sequence goes on along the minus strand of BRYA01000091.1, from coordinate 14,474 downwards.
CGAGAAAATTGAGAAGATAGTAAAAAAATGACGACGTGATACGCATTGAAAATATACTCCTACGTCCTTCGTCCCTTTCACCTGAAAAATAAATCCGGATCCTCCCCATTCCTAACCTTCTTAATCCCATCCCTAATCTCCACCACATCAGTATCTTCTTCAGGTCTCCGTCCTTTCCTATCTCTGACTCTCGGGTCCGCACCTGCCTTAAGTAGTTCCCTCACGCACAACGGGTGTCTTTTGAAGGCAGCGAAATGAAGCGCACTTTGACCCTTATCATTCAATGCGTCCAGGCTGTGAGGGGGGGGGTGAGGGGGGGGGGGGTTTGAGATAATGTCGTTGGTTCGTATGTTCGTGTTCCTTTTCCCTCCTCTTCATTCATTTTCAACGCCCCCCTGCACACACCCTTACCTTGGTTTCAATCTTTCATCCCCTACCAATACCTTAAGAACATCAAGTTCCCCTCTCCTCGCCGCTCTGACAACTGCGTTCGCTCCTAAATACCCTCTCTCATTCCCCCCCCCCTCCCCCCCCACATCTAGTAGGAACTTAGCAGCCTCAACACTCCCCCCCTCAGCCGCCCAAACCAAGGGTGTGTTCTTGCTCTCGCAGACCTCCCAAATCCTACCCTCCCCATGTAGTACCTTAAGCTTATCAACATCCCCTGATAACGCCGCTATACCAGCTTCCGTTGTTGGTTCCGGTTTTGGGTATTTCTTAAGTTTCTCAACATCCTTATACCTTTCCTTAAGGATCTTCGGTAGTTCGTTTAAATCCTTAACAACGATATCAGCGCCTCCGTCACTACCACCCTCCGTGTACCTACGACCAGTATCGAGAAGTACGGTTGTAACACCTGCCTTCTTACCGTACACAACGTCATTCGATGGTGAGTCACCAATCATAATTACCTCCTCGGTAGGGGAGCCACAGTTCCAGGACGATAGGATGTGAAGGAGACTTGAGGGGGAGGGCTTGGGGGGGAACTGGGTATCGGAACGACTTATTGAAGGGGAGAAAAGAGGGGAAGGCACGATTTCTGAGTGGGAGATCAGGGAGGTTACAGAGTCTATCGTTTTGGATGTGTTCCTGGTTACCACGGCAGTCTAGTATTCGGGGGGGGGGGAGTACGAGATGATGAGTGGGTGGATGGTAGAAGGTGAGAGTCATGTTCTGTCTTCTGTCTGTCTTGTGGTCTGTCTTCCCCCCTCACCTTGACCTTCCTTGCCTTTAGCCAAGCAACAAAGTTTCCTGCCCCCGGCATAAGCTCAAGCGTGGCCCTTGATTCGTCCTCCATCTCCTCAATGATCCTCTCGCATTGTTCCCTCTCATCTTTGGGTTTTGCTGCAATCTCAGTGAGGAGGTCCTTGGATAAGTCAACATTGCAGCGTTTGTACATTTCTGAAAAGTCCAAATTTGGGACTGTTAGGGTTCCATCAATGTCAAAAACACATCCAATGAGTTTAGGTTTGGTGTTTTTGGATATATCTGTGCTCATAGTCCTTAACGGTGGTAGCCTGGAGGTGAGTCGGGTGTAAATTCTTTGGATCATTCAATTTATCCTTTTTGGATGGGTTTTATAACGATCAAACTTGATATTACGTTATTGTTTTGGTATTATTGGGGCTAACTGGTACTTTGAAGTTTGATTATTTAGTTATTGCTGATTTAATTCCCCAATCCTGGTGAGCAGAGCGCAAAAGAAGTGGAGAAGAGGAAAGAGGGATTGTTTAGGTGCCATATTTCCCAATTTTGAGGGCATTATAATACCCCATAACACTCTGTACAGTCACACCACTGGTAGGAAGAGAAACAAGTGCGTTAGAATCCGTTTAAATCCAAAATAGCAAGTTAAAGGGGTTGAAAAGAAGACACAAACCCATCCGCTCATCTCGTCCATTTCCCATCCGCTCAAACCCTCTTTTTCTCCTTTTCCCCTCACTCAAATACAATATAAAACACCATGGGACGTAAGAAACGTAAGGTTGGAGAACACAATGGTGACATTACACCACCAAACGTCCCAGGAGGTCACATACAATCACTCAACGCAAATGGACCAAACAATGGAGGCATCCCCCCCCCTCCACCTCCCCCCCAGCAGCACCCAGGGGAGGCCGAGGGCGATCGCATAGACACCTACATCTGCAAGAAGTACCGTTACGACCAGGCCTCCTTCCGTTACATAAAGGAGTTCGTCGAGTACGTCAAGGCCCACCGTATGGGGGACTCAACCTTCCAACGTCACGTAGGCCACGGGGTCCAGGGGCACAAGAAGGAGCTCTGGACGACGGTGATTGCGGGGAGCACCATCGGGTACGGGAGGGCGTCGAGCAGGGACAAGGCGATTGAGAACGCCTGCAGGGCATCCTTCCACGTCCTCAGGAGCCCGGGGTGGACGGACATTGCTTTGGGTGAGTTGAGGACACCGAGGGGAAGGGGGGAGGGCGCAGTGAGGCGAAGGACGGGGGAAGAGAGAAGGGGGGAAATGCGCCAAAGGGGTAATCGGGATTGGCTTTGAATGCGCTAACACTTATGCGCTAACACTTTCCCCCCCCCCCCCCACCCCCCCGACCCCCCTCCCCATAGACCACGACTCACTAACGGGCCCATTCCCTCCCGAGAAGGTAGAAATCCCCATCTTCACCCCCCCCATAATGCCCGGCGGTCCCTTAGTTCCCGGTCGTTACCCCCCCCCAGGTTCCATCCCCCCACCCATGAACAGTCAGTGGGGAGGTCCCCCCCCCCCTTCCTTCCACCCCCCTCCCCAACTCCCTCCCCCATCCAACCATCCCCCCCTAGGCGCCCCCCCACCTCTAGGTGTCCCCCCCTCACTAGGTGTCCCACCAGTAGCAGGGGTTCCACCACCCTACGCACCTCAAGGTGGTTCAACATACGCTCCACCACCACAACCTCAACCCAACCCACCCCCACCATCAGGGCTGTCGCCGGGAGGCAGCGGAGGGATCCACGCACCACCAACGAACACATCCTTCAACTCCGGAAGCAGGTCGTCAACATCTTCCGGTGTTAAGATAACCATAGGTGGGGGGGGAAATTCCTCATCGACGGCGGGAGGGAAAGGGGGGGCGAAAATGGTCTATGAAGATGAGGACTGCTGTATGGAGGAGAAGAGAGCGATGCTGAGCAGGTATAGGAAAACCTTAAGGGCATGAAGGGAAGACGGTTTTTAGTTTGTATTGGAATTTTTTACTATATTATAGGGGCAACGTGTTGTAAATTAGGTATAGGGCTTGGTTGAATTGAGGGGGGGGGTTGGTTTGGGCAGGTTGGGTGGAAGGAGGCAAGGGAATGTGAGGGGGGGAGGAAATGTGATGAACGTTGTTTCAAAGCTACAGCATTTTTGAATATAGGGAAGAAGGCGACAGTACCGAGGGCGTTGAGAGGAAGTCTGTGTATATAGGGTCCGTGCGACTCTTTGGGTCGATTTGAGGGATTGGGAAGGAGGAGGGTGCAGCATATAGATACAATTTTGTTATTGGGAAGTTATAGCGTACTTGAAAAGGGAAAGTTGAAGCAAAAACGGATCTTAGGACTAGATTACGAAGACATGGAGGCATAGACGGAGTTCAAGGTGTGAACAAACTAACTTTCCAAAACCCTCAAAACAATTTCTGAATACACCAATCCCATTTACATCGCATTGTCGTATTCGTTGCAACCAGAAGATCGATAATACTACGCAACACTCAGAAAATAGAGTTTGATCGCTTTAAGTGTTGACTGAAGCATAATACCTAGCTCACACTGCTCCCGGCCAACGTCGTGAGCACAAGCAATTTTAGTCCTCATTTGGAAGGTAAGAATGTGCGGAGGGCAAAAAGGATCGACATTGGACCGGGAACGGCGTATTTGGGGGTTCGATAAGACTGATCGTGATGATGAGGCCTGCCCCTACCCTGCAACTTGCCTTCCAGATGAGGACTGGCGTTAGGCACTTCGATGGACCGAAACAAATTGGGTGATTTTGGAAAATATAAAAACGCGCAATAATGACGCACTTTACGAGTATGCTAATGTACAACATCTTCACTCACACCTAAAATCGCCGCTCCGCCACCTTTTTTTGATGCACGTCGATCACGAACGCATGATTTTCAGCACCCAATCAAGATCGTCATGGAGGGTGAGGTTGAAGCAGATGCGGGAGTCGTGAATGACGCCGGCAAGACAAATTATGCCTCCGAGCCCCCCTCAGGCCCCAATCACACACCCTCCGCGATACATGGTCCCGTAGATATCGATTACACAGCTCTTGGCCCCGAACAAGGTAAACTTGTGAAGCTTCTGGATGACCGAGGAGCCATTGAAGGCCTCATCGACAACTCTACCGGCGTCGATGTGAAGGTTATGGAGCTTGCTGATGTCTTTCACGACGAGCGTGACAAGATCATTGACTTTCTCCTCACCGATTGCGAGCAGGGCAAGTTCCGAAGGAAGACCCTCCAGGAGTATGACGAAAAGGAAGGAGTCATTCACAGACTCGTCTACTGGCAGCACTACGGCAGCGGGAATAAGTTTGTCGATTTTCTCCTCGACATCAAAGTCATATCTCCTGACAAATCAACGAACATTATGGAGTTGGCACCCCTTGATGAGGATGACCTTTCTGATGGGGCAACTGCGATGCTTGTCGAAATTCTCGCGTCGATAAAGACCAAGACTGTTACACGAGGTGTCATTAAGGGCAAGCTCAGCTTCACTGACTTTGCGTTTGGACAAACTGCAGTCACCGTGGTGGGAACTCCTAAGGCAGAGGAGAGAGCAACAGAGACAAAATCAGAAGTTGAGGTTCGCACAGTCAAAAACTTTAAGAGTGTGAGATCCAGGAGATCTAGTGTTGAAGGCAGGAACAGTGGCAGGGCCAAGAAGGGCGACATCAAGGCTGCGTATGCAGCAGTAAAGGGTATCATGGAGGAGGTCATGGAGCGGTTCAGACAGCCTGGTGTCATTGATGAGAGGAGGAAAAGACACTTTGTGGTGGAGATCATGCCAAGGGCGCCGCCTCTGACAAGAGAGGAGGACGCAATGTTGGAGAGGGTTGGGAGCCTAGAGAAGGAACTCCACACAATAGGGAAGAGAATCAAGGGGTCACTGAAGGAGGGCATTGACAAGTTCCTGTGGAGAGAGGGGGACAAGGTGTGGGGAGCCTTTGGGGTTACTGTGGACAAGTCAGCAAAGGGTATATTGGCAGAGGAATTTCTGCTTGACACATTTGAGCGCTCCAGAAAACACTTCCAAGAAAGAGGGAACTTGCCAAGGGCAATCAGGAACGATTTTGAGGGAACTAGAAGCATGCATCAACATTTTGGTGTGAAGGTCCCTGCCGCCACCAATCGACTCTTTGAGAATTGGTTTGCGTGGAAGGGAGTCAAACTTGAGAATGGCCAGACTTCGTACATGTTAGCTTTTGTGCCACTGACAGAGTACCCTGGAGGAGGCTTCAAGGACCTCAGTAAGGAAGGATTTGTGCTAGCAGAGACTACAGGTGTCTACTTCTTCAATGAGATTGCCCCAAATGTCTGTAGAGTGACACGCATTCAAACAGTCAATCTGCATTTCAAAGGCCTTCAAAAGACACTGATGGACAAAGCAATTGACTACCTTGCAAGTAGTCAGCTTATTGAGGCCAACAGGTTGCAAGAGAAGTTTAGGAGGAACGGGAAGGAAGTTGATGCTGATGTCAGGGGGGCCTTGGTGGAGAGGATGAGGGAGGGTGTTGAGGTGGAGGAGGACCAAAAGAAGGTGTTTGAGGAGTTGGAGGAGCTCTTTGGTGGGGAGGATGAAAAAGGGTGGGGGCCTCTCAAGTCACCTTATGAGGGAATTAAGATGAAGATCAAGTACAAGCAGCAGGAGAAAGGGAAAGAGACACTCGGTTTTGGGAGAGCCAAGTGTGTTGCCGACTGCTCAGCCGAGGAAGCAGCTGCTTGGTTCTTTGAATTCTGCAGCAGGGAGAGGATGCTAAAGAGCAAAGAGGAAGGGGAGCCTGCAAGGCTGGAGATGAGGAAGGGTGGCAAGGCAAGGGTAAACGAGAAGCTGTTTGCAACAGTCAAGAAACTTCGCTTCCCTCTTCACAAAAGAGAGTTTGTGATGAGATATGTATGGCATAAAGTACAGCACGACAACACGATGTCTGTAGCTTTTGTCCCAGCTAAAGAGCAGGTAGACTATGGTGGAAATCTAGGAAAGCTTGTAAAAGCTACAACAAGTGGCATTCTCACTGCCAAGAACATTAAGGATCATAATGGTGTCCACCGATGTAAACTTATATTGACCCACTTTATGGATGCAGGGGGGTATATTCCAGTAAACGTTGTCAATAGAACAATACCACGAGCACTAAGTACAATAGCAACTCTCAGGGACTCCTTCAGGCAGGATGATAAGGTTGATAAAGCTGCACTGGCCTCTCTTGCCAACATCATCAAGAATGAACACCAAGATTATACTGATAAGGAGAAGGATGCAATTAGGAAGGGGAAAGAGTTTTATGAGAAGTGCAAGGAAAGTGTGAGAACATATGCTCTCAAAAGTCCTGACGATAAGGTTGAGATGAAGGGAGTTCATGTCGATGGTGAGAGTCTTGGGAGCGGTATGGCAATTACTGTGGTGGATGCTAGTGTAGAAGAGTGCGCAGCATATGAGATGAACCTTAACAGCCGTGAAAATATGAATAATCTAAGAAAGTACGGGATAGTTGAAATGACAGTGAAGAAGATCAATAGTCACTCTCTGTACTATTTCACAACTAGGAATCTCGGCATTCCTGGATTTGCTTTGCGTGAATTCAGAACTAAAGTCACCTGGCAAAAGGTGACTGTAGAGGGCAAAGACATAGTGTGGATTAGTTTTAAGAGCACAGAGGACTTACAAAAGACGCACCCTATCAAGCTTAGCAACAAAGTAGCTTCTGTACACTCATTTTGGGTGTTTGAGGAATTGAACTATAAGGGCAAAGTTCCACAGACTAAAGTTACACTGCAATCACATGTGAATCTCCACAGTCCAATACCCACTGCTATCATGAATGAACTTGGTGCAGGGTTTCTAACAGCAATTTCAGCACTGCGCAAGAAGTTTGATAAGAGCAAAGAGGTTGATGCCTTCAACAGACAGCAGATCATTGAAAAGTTTGAGGAGATTGCAATTGAGGGAGCACCAAATATTGAAAGTCACTTTGACGAGATTTATGGAGCTCAAGAGATCAGTAGTGCATTGTCTGGACAGACATTGATAAAGGCAGAGAAGAGAATGGGATGGGGAAAGACTTCAATAACTGTGAGAGCATCCCCCAAAGAAGTTGCAGCATTCTTCTGGGACGTCCAGAGCAGATTGAAATCCAAGGTTGAGCTTCACAGAGTTAACAACAAGACACTTGTAGTCACAGTAAAGCGTGAAGGGCAATTCACTGCTGTAAGGTTCTCAGAGGTTGGCCAGATGAAGACAGAAGTAGAAATGATGACTAGACAGGAAAGTTTAGGAAGAGCTGCTAGCAAACAGAGTGTAATTAAGCACCTGAGCATGGCAACTGATGCTGCTTACTACTTTGATAATCTGCTGAAGAGCACAGAAGCAGGGGAGCAGGATGGGAGGAGGTTTGGAGAGCAGCTGATGGAGAGAGTGAAGAAAAGGAATTCTGGGGACAGTAAGGTAGAGGTCGTAAGGCAATTTATTGCTGCCAATGGGGCACTGAGAGAGATTGCAGAGCAGCATGGTTTCATGAGAACTATGCTGTATGCTGTGGTTATGAATAAATTGAAGAGGAAAGCGACAAATGAGGGAGAAGATAATAGTGAGGAGGAAGCCAGGGGGTGGGAGATTGGGAGTGCAATGAAAGCAGTAATGTTGACTACTTTGACTGCTGCTCATGCTGTAGATGAGTGGGCACATCAATTCACTGAAGTGCAAGAAGTCATGAATGAACAAGAGTGGTTAAGGCCTATGCTTGAGGAGATAGTTATGAAACTATTCATGAAGTCAAAATTAGGCTTAAAAGCAAGGGTCACTGTTGGTGCTGCAACAAGCATGGTCGATTTACTGACCGACGTGTATGTGACGCACATGTTTTGGAGTGATAAGAAGTATGGGTACTTTAAAGTTTCTTTGGCAAGTTTGGCTGTGTCAATTGGGCTTCAGATGTTTGTTGTTTGGATACAGAATAGGAAGTTGGGGATTAAGAGGGTGTCAAGGGAATGGTTTCCTATTTTGATTGGATTTAAGCCTGCAGTTGATGCTTACAGGGTTGCAAAGGGGGAAACACAAGAGGTTGGGGCTGCAGTTGACCCGATGTTTGAGATGACAATGATGAAAGTTATTGAGATGTTTGCTGAGGCAATCCCTGGAGTGATCATCCAACTCATGGCAATAGCAACAAGTGATAAAGATGTTGGAACTTCAGCATGGCTTTCAGTTGCAGTGTCAGCAATTACAACAGGCTTTGCCTCAGCAACAATTAGTTATGACTGGGACACAGACCCTGCTAATAGAGAAAAGGCACCAGACTTCTATGGGTATATACCAGCAAACGCAAGAAAGAGAACAGTAGTGTTTGTGGCAATGTTGCTCTTGTCAGCAGGGATGCTTCTAATAAGATGTACAACAATAGTTCTTCTTGGGTTGATTGGGGGTAGTTGGGCCTTTCTCTACATTGGAGCCGACCTTGGTTTGTACTTGTTGGTTAAGATATTGAGGGGTGACTTTTGGTATTGGGTGCCATTAGGGGGTAAGGCAGAGACTGTGAATAGTATTTTGATGAGAGCGATGGTAAAGATCATCGTAGACTTCACTTCAATTGTGCAGTTTAGACATCCTAATGAAATTGGGGGAGTGTACTGGTTGTTTGGTCTTGTGTTGACAATGGGAAGCCTACCAGTGTCAATATTTATAGCTTCACCTTATGTTGATGAGAGAGCAATTGATATTGCATCATTGATTATGAAATACTTCATACTAATAACAACCCTATGCTTTGCTGTCTTCTTTTTGAACATTGAGAGGAAATACTGGCACACCTTCTGGAGCACGCAGAAAGGCAAGGAATACTCAATGGCCTTTTTTCTTGAAGAAGAAAGTGAAGCAGTAAAGTTTATGATTCTAGATAATTCAAGGCATCAGTGGGTCTCAATTGAAGTAGAAATTAAGAAATGGGTTGGCTTAAACTGGGCTAAATGGGAAGAGGAACAGCCAGAGTGGTTTACTGATGTGATGAAGGCTAAAGTACCAGTAGATTTTATTCCAGCAGATGGAGATGCTAGAAGGAGAGAGAGTGTGAGGAGAGCAAGTGTTGATGCTGAAGCTGAGGGTGGTCTAGCAGGTGCTTTGAGATCAAGTGTTAGGAGAGCTAGTGTTGGGTTGGACAATGGAGGTGCATCGGTTTCTTCACTAGCTGTTAATGATACTACGAATGACTATGCAGGTTTAGATCCTAACAAAATAGGACAGTTGTTGGGTGAGCAACTGTTGGTTGCATTAAGTTTCAGGAAGAAGGGAATGACAAAGGAGGTGGTGGTGAGGTTATTCATTGGGAAAAACTATGTTCTGCGACAGGCTTCAGAGAAATATGTGTTCGTTCCAACAATGTTTGGCGCTATTGTGAAGAACAAGCTGTGCAAGTTGAGGAAGGTAGAAGGTAGGGCTGCGGAGCTCGTGGAGAAGGATGGAAGGGAGATTGGAGAGTCTCTAGCGAGGAGTCTGGCTCTCAATACTCAGCCAGCTACTGCAGTTGATGCCTTCATCTTGAATTTCCCTGCACTGCAGGAGCTTGATGAGGAGTATGAATGGTTCAGACCTATGTTAGAGACAATTAGCTACAGGCTATTGGAGGAAGTTCCTTGGGGGTTGAAGTTAAGGGTGACTGTTGGGGCTATTACTAGTATGTCTGATTTGGTAACTGATGTGTATGTGACCTACATGTTTTGGGATGATGAGAAGTATGGGTACTTTAAGGCTTCTTTGGCAAGTTTGATAGTGTCAATTGGGATACAAACGCTTGTAGTTTGGTTTCAGAACAGGAAGTTGGGGATGAAGAGGGTGGTACGGGAATGGATTCCAATCTTGCTTGGGTACAAGCCTGCAGTTGATGCTTACAGGGTATCAACTGGAGCAAAGCAAGATGTTGGGACTGCACTTAACCCAATGTATGAGATGACATTCATGAGAGTGGTTGAGATGTTTGCTGAGGCAATCCCTGGAGTGATTATCCAACTTATGGCTATAGCAACAAGTGATAAAGATGTTGGAACTTCAGCATGGCTTTCAGTTGCAGTGTCAGCAATTACAACAGGCTTTGCTTCAGCAACAATTAGTTATGATTGGGACACAAACCCTGCTGAGAGAGAATATGCACCAGACTTCTATGGGTATATACCAGCAAACGCAAGCAAGAGAGCAGTAGTATTTGTGTCCATGTTGCTGTTTACTGCAGGAATGCTTCTAATAAGGTGTACAACAATAGTTCTTCTTGGGTTGATTGGGGGTAGTTGGGCCTTTCTCTACATTGGAGCCGACCTTGGTTTGTACTTGTTGGTTAAGATATTGAGAGGAGACTTTTGGTATTGGATGCCATTGGGAGGAAACATAGAGATTGCGAGTAGCATTTTGATAAGACTGGTAGTGAAGATCATTGTAGACTTTACTTCAATGGTGCACTTTCGACATCCCAATGAAGTTGGGGGAGCTTATTGGTTGTTTGGTCTTTTGTTGACAATGGGAAGCCTACCAGTGTCGATATTTATAGCTTCACCTTATGTAGATGAGAGCGTAATTGATATTGCGTCATCAATTGTGAACTATTTCATACCAATAATTACGATGTGCTTTGCTGTCTTCTTTTTGAACATTGAGAAGAAGTACTGGGACACCTTCTGGAGCACACAGACATCAAAGGATATGTCACTGGCATTTTTCTTTGAAGGAGAAAGTGATAAAGTAAAGTTTCTAATCTTTACTCGCTCAAGGCATCATTGGGTCCAAATTGAAAGAGAAGTTAAGAAATGGATTGGCATAAACTGGGCTAAATGGGAAGAGGAGCAGCCAGAGTGGTTTACTGACGTTGTAAAAGCTTCTGTGCCTGTAGAGTTCATTCCATCAGATGGAGATGCTAGAAGGAGAGAGAGTGTGAGGAGAGCAAGTGTTGATGCTGAAGCTGAGGGTGGTCTAGTAGTTGCTTTAAGAGCAAGTATTAGGAGAGCAAGTGTTGGAGGCGCTAATGGTGGAGATATTATAGGGATGGGAGGTGGGAAGGCTAAAGTAAGCAGTGATTTGCCGATAGAAGTTGCTGCCTTCAAGAGGCAGCAGATCATTGAAAAGTTTGAGGAGATTGCAATTGAGGGAGCACCAGGGATTGAAAGTCACTTTGACGAGATTTATGGATCTCAAGAGATCAGTAGTGCATTGTCTGGACAGACATTGATAAAGGCAGAGAAGGGAATGGGTTGGGGGAAGACTACAATAACTGCAAGAGCATCCCACAAGGAAGTTACTGCATTTTTCTGGGACGTTGAAAGTCTTGCAATGAAGGGGAGGGACATTGTGAGAAAAGTCACAAAGAGGCAAGACTTTAAAATGGAGTTAACAACAACAGAGAAAGGCTTTGGGAAGCGTGAGTTGGAGTACTATTCAAGGATGAGCGTGTTCAGGGTAGATAACACGACACTGATGATTACCTGCAATCCTACAACATCAGCAGCACCACTTGTGACTGACACTTGGAGACTCTCCAAACTTGGAGATAAGAAGACCAAGATTGAGCTTGTGACTCAGGTTGAGCATAGAGAGGCCAGCAAGAGTATGGTGGAAAGTAGCTTAAAGAGGCACCTTGAGGCAGGGAACAAAGCTGCAATCTATTTTTCCAACCTTCTTTGTAGTGAAGAAGCAGAAGACAAGGATGGAAAGTTTTTTGGTGAGGAACTTATGCAGAGGGTTGAGAAGAGAGAGAAGAAGAAGAGCAAGGATGACGCAGTGTCTGCTTTTACAAATGAAAACTGTGCACTGAATGAGGTGGTTGAGAAGTACCCTTGGTTTTTGACCGTGTTGAAGCGTGCAGTACTTGGAGAGGTTAGCAGGAATCATTCATTGTCAATGAGACTTGAAGAGGTAGGAGAGGAGGAGGCCCTTGTTATTGGGAACAACCTTACTCCATGCTTGAAAAGTAGGAAAGTTGTGGAGGCAGGTGTTGACCAGTGGCGTCTGCAGAATGCTGCTGTGAGGGAGCTCTTTGAGGAGTATCCTTGGATGAACTCCATGTTTGTAGCTGTTGGGTACGGCGTAGTGAGCGGAGCTCCTTGGGGGCTTAAGATGAGAGTGACAGTTGGTGCTGTGACGAGCATGACTGATTTGCTGACTGATGTGTATGTAACATACATGTTTTGGAGTGATAAGAAGTATGGGTACTTCAAGGCTTCTTTGGCAAGTTTGGTAGCGTCAATTGGGCTTCAGATGCTTATTGTTTGGGCACAGAACAGCAAGTTGGGGATTAAGAGGGTGTTGCAGGAGTGGATTCCTATTTTGATCGGATTTAAGCCTGCTGTTGATGCTTACAGGGTAGCAACTGGAGCAAAGCAAGAGATTGGGGCAGCAATCCCCCCAATGTTTGAGATGACAGTTATGAAATGCATTGAGATGTTTGCTGAGGCAATCCCTGGTGTGATCATCCAACTTATGGCTATAGCAACAAGTGACAAAGATGTTGGAACTTCAGCATGGCTTTCAGTTGCAGTGTCAGCAATTACAACAGGCTTTGCCTCTGCAACAATAAGTTATGACTGGGACACAGACCCTACTGGAAGAGAATCTGCACCAGACTTTTATGGGTATATACCAGCAAACGCAAGAAAGAGATCAGTAGTATTTGTGTCCATGTTGCTGTTCACTGCAGGAATGCTTCTAATAAGGTGTACAACAATAGTTCTGTTTGGGTTGATGGGAGTTAAATGGGCCTTTCTCTACATTGGAGCCGACCTTGGTTTGTACTTGTTGGTTAAGATATTGAGAGGTGACTTCTGGTACTGGTTGCCATTGGGGGGAAACATAGAGATTGTGAGTAGTATATTGATGAGAGTGATGGTAAAGATCATTGTAGACTTTACTTCACTTGCGCAATTGCGACATCCTAACGAAGTTGGAGGAGCCTATTGGTTGTTTGGTCTTCTGTTGACAATGGGAAGCCTACCAGTGTCAATATTTGTAGCTTCACCTTATGTTGATGAGAGAGCAATTGATATTGCATCATTTGTCAAGAACTATTCCATACCAGTAACTACCATATGTTTTGCTGTCTTCTTTTTGAACATTGAAAAGAAGTACTTGCACACATTTTGGAGCATACATAGAGGGAAGGATATGACAATGGCATATTTCCGAAAAGGAAAGAATGATGCTACAAAAATTGAAGTCTTTTGTAACTCAAGGCATCAATGGGTCTCAATTGAAGGAGAGTTAAGGAAGTGGATTGAGTCAAACTGGGCTAAATGGGAAGAGGAGCAGCCAGAGTGGTTCACTGATGTGATAAAAGCTACGATTCCTGTAGATTTTATTCCAGGAGATGGAGATGCTAGAAGGAGAGAGAGTGTAAGGAGAGCAAGTGTTGATGCTGAAGCTAAGGGTGGTCTAGCAGGTGCTTTTAGAGCAAGTGTTAGGAAAGCAAGTGTTGGAAGCGCTGATGGTGGAGATATTATAGAGGTAGGAGGTAGGAAGGCTAAAGTAAGCAGTGTCGTGCCGGAAGATGGGGATGAGGAGTCACTAATAGGGCAGCAACATTTGTAGGAGAAATTGATTTGATTTTTATTGTTGGGAATATTGTAGAGGTGTAATAGATGTATTGTGGGAGCTTTATAGTTGTTTGTGAGTATAATGGAAGTGTAGTAGGTGTTTTGTGGGATTTTAAAAGTAGTTTGTGAGAAGGAAGAGTAGTCGTTGTATTGTGGGAGTGTTATAGTGGTTTGTGAGTATTGAGGATATTTAGTAGATGTGTATGGAGTTTTGGAGAATTGTAAATATGTTATAGTGGTTTGTGAGTGTTATGGTAGTGTTATGAATATGTATGGAGTTTTGAAGAATTGTGGAAGTGTTATTGTGATTTGTAAGTAGAATGGAAGTGTAGTAGATGTGTATGGAGATAAATTAAAGGAGGATGAGGGTGGATGTGGAGAGGAGTGAGAGGAATTAAAGAATGTGAGTAGAAGAAAGGAGGGTATAAAAGTGGAATTATGTGTGTATGTGTAGTAGATGTGTATGAAGAAAAAGTAAGAGAGGGTGAGTGTAGTTGTGGAGAAGAAAGAGGAGTTAAATAGTGAGAGTAGAAGGGAGGAGGGTATAAGGTGGAATGATGTGTGTAAGTGAAGTAGATGTGGGATACGATAACGGTTACTTTCTCACTGGTTAGGCGGGAGGTTGGGGTTAGGGTTAGGGTTAGGGTTAGGGTTAGGGTTAGGGTTAGGGTTAGGGTTAGGGTTAGG